>CM055896.1:31060608-31210108 GCA_029582155.1 Panopea generosa | reverse complement strand
AATGCAGAAATAAAGTGATATTGTAAAAAAATATACATACCCACGGTGATTTTGGTTTTCTTATGCCTGAGTAAGTTCTGTGGCGTGGTGAAGCTAGCTCTGGCAACAGAAATGTCATGTAAAAACATTTCAGCTTCTGTTCCATCAGGGTATTCCACATTATTGTGTCTCTATAAATCCTTTCAATATATATGTCGTAAGGATTTAAGCGTCGCAACACAAAATCACACCATAGTTTATCAATGATGTTCAACTGTCCTTGTATTTGGTTGTATATATCATGCTTTCTTTTCAAACTTATTCCATTAGGACCCTTTTCTAAGCAAAAGTTTGGCACCTTTTGAACTGCTTCTTTGATACTATATTTATTGTTCTGCAGAATTTTTTTTATTTCAATTAATCCTTCCCCATTCTCTTCTATGACTAAACCGTCTGTTGATGCTGCCAAATATGGATATTTTTTACTGATTGTTAGACCAATTTTTCTAATTTCTACATTTCCCTTCTTGTTTTTGTATTCAATAATTGTGTTTTCCTCTTGTGCCAGGCCTCTGATAGTATTGATGTTACCCTTGAATTGAGAATATATCATATTTTGGACTAAACATGTAGATAAATTATTTGTTCTTGGCGACATCACTTTTCCAAAATTTGAACTAGTAAGTCTTTTACGTCTTTCTTCTTTCCAAACTTCACTACTATGTTGCAGTCGAGATTTATGTTCAATATCTTTTATTTCTTGTTCATTTTTGTTTAATTTATTCAAAAATTTGAAACAAATTTCTCTTAATTCATCTGTTGTTACATCTGTAGTGTCATCTAGTTGACTTCCATATTCAAGTTTGGCTGATTTTGCACAACTTTGCCTCAAACTTTCTAACTTCCTTTTTCTTCTAACCGTTTTACTTTCTTCTTTAATTTTATATGCTTTTGTGGCTTCTACTTTTTTACACTGCGACCTCACCCTTTTGTTGAAATGGCAACCGGCTTGGATTCCTGTCACTTTTTGAAATGTCATTGATGACCATGCAGGACCTAAATTTTTACGAAGGGCTCCACCATAGCACCTGGTATTCCATGAACCTCTAGCGCATCTGTTGACAAATTTTCCTCCATTGAATTTTGCACGAATTGACATCCAACTTTCTGCCAAATTGGTTGTTAAGTTGCCAATCAATCGTCCACTCTTTTCAGTTACCCGATTTAATATCACCGAAACATCTTTAATAATCTCTGTTACCTCACTAAATGAAATATTGCTCTTGCATGCCATTCTTGACTGTTCCAATTCCTCTTGAGACGGCAATTTCCAATAATCATACTGATTTTCAAATAAAGCATCAATTGAATTAGTAGACTGCTCCAGATGATGCTCTACAATATCATCTACTGACTTTGAATTTCCCTTTTTGCAGAAGTTGGAACAATTTTCATGAAAACCCAGGATATGATTAATATGATTTTTTATGTCATGTTTCAACTGTTTTACATTTTTATCTTTGCTTCTCATTTTGATGGCACATCTAATAGCTGTTGTTAGTCGTACTCGGTTAAGCTGACCCAATTTGCCCTTTCCTTTAAAGTGAGGTTTCTCCTGAACTAAGCGTTCTAAGTTTGATCTAACACATTTGCATGTGTGATTTGCACATTCTAATTTTTTAATGGAACTGCCCCACACAGGCACATTTTCTTGTAATCGTGCATAAACTGAGCTATCACCATCTGCTATTAACCTCATATACTGAACACCATGTACAGTTTCTGCCTCCATGAAACCACTTAAAATTATATCAGCCGCCATAGCTTGTGAACTACCGTTCCAGTTTTTAAAGCATGTATGAGGATGTGGGTCACAGCCATTGTTCTCTGCCTTGGAACATATAATACACTGTTTATTTCTAACCCCAATGTATAACAGCTTCTGAGTCTCGGCTCCAAAAATTACTCCAACACCACCAAAAGTGTGTAACTGTGTTTATGCATCTTTTTCGACCAGCCACCATCACATATCAATGTCACGGCCGGGATACCCTGATGATAGTCATCTCTGACAATTACAAGTTTTTTCTCTTCTGCACCAGCTTTGGCCATTTCCTCTTTCAGCACTTCATGCCACCAATTACCTATATCATGTTCTATGTTTGATAACATTTTTCACTCATTTGTGGGATGTTCATTGTAGACAACATTTCGTTCAAATTTGAAGGTCCTCTGCCTGAAGTAACAGCACCCCACACCGCTCCTACATTTATGTCATAGTATCCATTGTCCTGCTTAAAGCTGGTTTCAATTTGAAATTCTTTTAAGCATCCATTGCATTTTGCTAAAAGTATACTATACAGACCATTCTTGCATATTTCTGAACGTATAACAATTGGCTCTTTTCCTGACTTGGCAAGTTCTTTGGCTTTTAAACATAAACATACATGAGTTGTTATGTTTACAACATGATCTTTCAAATTTTCCAAATTCATGATTCGATAACCTGACAATGGGTGTCGGTGCAATACAAATTTCAAAGATGTTGAACCAAGACTGCATAGTTTTGTTGCATTCATTCTTTGAATACGTTACCTTCGGACAGAAAATCGTGTGTAATACTTGCCATTGGATGAGACAACTTTACGTACCAATTGGTATGGTTGAAATTTCCTGCTGTCATTCGAATAGACTTTCATTTTCTCTTCCTTTTTCAAGACCTCAAGTTTCTGTTTTCGTTTATGTCTTAGAGTTTTTTCCACATGGTTGTCCAAATTTTCTCCTTGTCCTTTTCTTTCTATCCTTTGCATGTAATGCCATATCGTGAATTCACTATTCATTTATAAGTCAATAGCAATACAATTTTCAAAAGTGTCGACAAAATAGTATTAAATTGAGGTTTTCCATCACAGTTAATTCAATCCATATACGCGAATACATGTTTACTACACCATACCACGTTTTAATTTTCGTTGCACGGGATTTGCATGCATTTTACTACAATTTCACGACACTTACCTTGGATGACAGTCTCTCAAAAATGACTTTTACCAACCGTAGACAGAGAGATCGACATGACGAGACTATATAAAATGATAACTTGTTTGTTTATTTACTATGTGTAGGACAATACTTACCAAGTACACGGCTTGTAGGTTATAAAATAGACGAAATTCAGTTTGTGTTTTGATATTTTACAACAGACGGATGTAGCCGTTTTACACCAATGGAAAATTATACGCCATAAGAAAATAGTATCCGTTTCGGAACACCTTCGCTGATATCCATGTGTATTTGTTTACCGAGATGTGTAAATAATGTCGCGTATTAATATCAGGAAGGTGAATCGGTGAAAAAGAATGAAAATGAAACCATGACAGCGTAAAAGCATTAACATTTTAATATAGTTTTCAGGTATTACCATGTCAAAACACTAATGACAACCTTGGCAGTGTTTAGTAAATATGTTTAACTTAAGTTTGCACAAGAACTAACAGCTGATCGCGTGTTCAGCACTATGTTGTTGGTGTTTAGAATATTTGTTTACCTTTTTTTGTCAATGAACAAAAATGGCCATGTGCACTTTTGGTAAACACGGTTTAGTAATATAAATTATTTTAAGATAACAAACTATTAAGTAAAAATATTTCTAGACATTGTTCTTTGAACCATTATGATATAAAAAAACAGTAAATATAGGATCCAAATTGATCCGGTTATGCTGTTTGAATGGACATGGTATTGGCCATTGTTTTCGTAATTAATACACGATTAGCTACCATTTATTTTTTAAAACGATAGTAAAACTGTTCTTTGCATTCATTTACCATGCTTGGTTGTAATGGTTATGTAAAATAACATCTTATTTTTTAGTTTTTAACACATGGTACCCCACCCACCTGAAAGCCAAACTTTGAAGTTTGCGTCCCCTTAACCAGAATCAGTAGTGTTAAATCAGTTAGCGAAATAGTATTATTGGTGTTTAATGAAAATCTTAAACCTTTAAATACAGTAAAAGTCAAGTTTTGGTCGTGTGTAAATGAGTATGTGAGTGAGGTTCTTTGTGTATAACAAATACAATCAGCCAAAAAAACATACTTATGGAAAAGTGGTTATATACGAAGCTTTGTTTCAATAGTATGTAATCAGTAATTAATAAAAAAATTAACTTCATGAACATAGTGTTATTAGCAATAAAATCATTAAAAAAATAACACACGGTGTTAACTATATTGTATATCATAGTTTTGTATGTGTACACATTCGACGTTCAAAAACGAATAATTCATTTAGAATGAACTTTGTTGTTACAAAGACGATTTCAAATGTTCGAACCGCTCTACTTTGGTTAATGAACATCAGTATTAACTTCTTATTTACAAAACATATTAACAGTTTAGTGTTTGTTTGATGATTTTTACAGAATGTGAAAATGGAAAGTTTGGAGAGAACTGCTTCCAGCTTTGTGGTCAGTGCTTAAATGATTCATGTGAAAGAGTTTCTGGTAACTGTACCGGTGGTTGTATGGCAGGGTACAAAGATACAACACGCTGTGAATATGGTAAATTGTATGCAGCAATACTAACATTTACTTTTTTAAGTTCCTTCTAAGGTACATGTATGTTGATGTCTATGTCTAATCATAAACCACTATAGTCATAGCATTATACCATTTTAAGTATGATACCACTATTTTCCATAGACGTTTTTGTCTTATTGAAACATAAAAGAGTAATTCGACAATATCGATACGACTTGGTAGTAGGCAATTATATGATTTATTTATAATTTCTAGTTGATAAGCTTACATGTAAAACATTTACGTTTTTGTTATAAATAGTGCGATGTGTAGTGCCAATTATCATGGCACGTAAGTTTCGCACGTGGAACCCGAGAAACACGAGATATCGATATGTTTGTACAAATAAACTACTAGCTGACGATTTAAAACTTGAAACAACATCGATTAACTACACGATAACGAAAGCGATTGATCTGAAGCGATTGATATGCTCCAAGCAGGTCTGATCATTCGGGCTACCATCAAGACCAAAATAACCACCTGTTACAACCACCTGTTACAACCAAGAGGCAGAGTGCAACAATCCACATGCTTCACCGTAGAGATATCGCTTTCAGCCACCAGCAATCAATGCAGGAAAATTGCCGTCGGATGGACGCCGAGTGCATGCACGTGTACCTCATCTCGTACACTGCAACAGTTGCGTCAAGCCTTAGTCTCCAATAATTGGGCAAACATAGGTCTCCATCGTAACTTGTACTTGTTATACATGTACCACATATAATGTATCTTGTTCAACGACATCACATAATACGCGTTCTTCTTAGAACGTATTATATGTTTACATAGAATGACATCTCATTGTATTATCAACCAGCTTAGTGTCATGACTCGCTATATGCACATCATCCAGTAATAGTTGAATCACATATACAAACGACTTGCATATAAAATTTAGGTTGCAAATATTATCATCTGAACTCATCCATAAACCACCTACAATAATTCAACGCGTACTCTCTTTAAAATGAACGTTCGGTACATACTTTAAAAATAATATCACTTCAGCATTTCAGAGGAAACACTTCAAACAATTCAACTACACCAAATAAACAGTCACAGATTTCGCTTTCTGATTCTCTCGAATGTTGCTATATGTTTATTTCTCTAAGCTTACTGACTGCTACCTTCTGACCGCTCGCTATTCACTCACTGTAAATGTCTAATTAGACATTTTGGGCGTGAATGTTTATATACAAGACTACGTCAATGACAATGTACTACGCCGCTTTTCGGGGCCCGGGGTTGGGGGGCATTCTCAAAACATATTTTTATTCGATACACTAAAAATATATGTAATTATGTCTTCCTTCAACCCGAAACGCTATACATAGATCATGGTGGGGTAAAGCGTGATGCACACTGTTAGAAGACGCAGGTGTTGTATGTCGAACTACTTTATAGTATTATCAAAATCTCACCATGGGTGACCGCGTTACTAAGAGGGTGGCCGAGCGTAAAGATGGACATAGGCAGACACGACTAAATAGTCATTTTTCGGGCAGCATTTTCAAATTTGAGTTTTAAATTAATTGTTAAATAGGTTTAACTGACACAGCACATGTTTACAATGCTAGAATAACCACATTTAATTAATATACTGTTAGTCAAAGCTGTATATACTAACTTACAATGCAGCAAATATTTTTGGTACTTTTTTAGTCATAAACCTTCTATCAAGAAGCTGATTTGAGCGCAAGAGCGCCATATATTTTGAGGGCATATTTTGTTACATAGAGTCAGGATTCTTTGGTCATTTTAATGACGCGCAGCAATTCAATTTGATGAAAAACATTGGTGGCAATGAATTAACATTCCCGGACGAATATGAGTTATTGACAGATAGAAACTACCCCCATTAAGCACCCCTTAGTGACACCATTCACAACGGCACAGATCAATAGACGCGTTAGAAGAATGTGATACAAAAGTACAGGGTAACAGTGGAATAGATGGACCTAAGAGCTATAAATCTGTAGGTTCTATATGGCGTCAGCAAAGGACAGGAAGAGTTTTGTAGATATGCTGCGCCAGGGCTATTAGAAGCAAACGGTTACAATTGGTGTATTGATTAAATTGACACGTATATATCTCTGTTGTCTAGAGAAAATGCTTCGGTTTTGGCCGAAGTAAATAATACTTGTACGTTACAATTAGCATTCGCATGTACGCTGCCAAGTTATATTTATAATGTGTATTATTTTACGTGTGACTAATCAAGTAAATGGAAGAATAATACAGGATCGTATGAAGTGATGAATATGCTACATATATACCAAGAATTCTGAAAGTGTTTCAATTCTTGAAATTTGAAATATATTATTTACTTGTTTATTTATGTATATTATAAGGGATCTTACGAAAATAAATTCTACTTTAAGTTTCAGAGTTGTCAGCATCTCCAGATTCACCGGTTACAGCAATAGTAGGTGGTGTGGTTGCTGCCATCGTTGTTATTGTTGCCGTTCTGGTAGTACTACTGTTTCTTAGATATCGACGAAATAATTGGTAAACTAACTTATAGATGTTATCCGTTGTCTATTTAAAGAAATTAAATTTTATTGTCTGAAAATGAAATGAAAATAATATTATAAATAATAATTGTAGTGTGACAATTACTAAAATAAATGCAAATGCAAAGTTAAAACTGTGTCTTTCAACCATGTAGAGAATTACAAATAAGGTTCATTAGCATATCAACAATACGTGCAAAACAATAATAACAGTTCTTTACTAATTCATTAAATTTGAAAAATGTCCGTAATCTTTTTGCTTATAGAGTCTTAGATTTGGAGACCACGATGCTCTTTAATTTCGATATAAACAATATAGAATGTGAACATGTCTTCAAACGATTGTAGATTGTATTTGTCCTTGCTTTGAATCGTTTATAGGAACCAAAAACCACCCACTATTTTTTCTGGAGACCTAACAGATGCGTCTCGTGATGTCTCTGACACTGATATTGACGCAGTTGAACCAGCTAGATCTAAAGCATCTACTAGTAAAAGAGAAAACATCTACATGAACTCCGATGTGTTTGTCTCTCTTCGTAATACAAACGGTACTATTCAATATGTTTATGCACTTCTTTACTTAAAGGGTCAGTTTGCATATGAAGCTCACAGTTAGAAACATTGCGTTTGATTATCTCCTTCATCACTGTCATGACTAATGATACTATCGATTCCGTCATTCCGATAGTCATTACTTGATAATAAATGACAAAAAGATCCCATTGGACACAAAGTGACTTTAAGAAAGCATCCACACTAACAATGAAGCAGATAAGGTTTTAATGAATAAAATACTATTCGCGACCCCAATATATTTTTAGCAACATTGAATGAGTTCCATGATTCATAGGAATCGTAATTATTAACAACATTGAGCATTTTGGTGTTGTTCTTGTATGATGTTTAGTGCCGCTTTCAAAAATGTTTCGGTCAAATCGCAACGGTTTCTACTTAAGATAGTTTTCTAAGCCCTGTCACACAGGAGTATCATGCCGCAGACACATGGTATTATACCTCACCCAGTCATATTATGCTGACACCGGGCCGACCTAGAACTAAGGTTTTAGTACCATGTTTAAAGTCTTTGGTATGACCCGGTCGGGGATCGAACCGAGCTTTTGTAGTTTTATAATGTGTTTGCATATACTTGATATACATTTTATCATTAATTTTTATAATGAATAGTACATCGAGACAAAACTGTTGAGTATTTTAACAGACACAGACAACAATAAACCTGGGACAAGTATTGTTAAGTCAAGTTTACAGTCAGATGTCGCTGTAGCTGATAATGGTAACGATAGTGATTATTACAATACATCTGTACAAAGAGACATTCCAAAGGGTGCGATACGGCTGTCAAACTTGAGGAAATATATCGGCGAAAATAATTCACAAGACGACATCTTCCATGAACAGTTCATTGTAAGTTAGCGTTTGGTATTCATAAAATGTACATCAATTTCACCACCAATATTTCCTCTTTATATATCTAACATGTATATGCCTAATTTACCCTTTTTAAATGAGAAATATAAACATATTGTATTTCCATTATTGAATTATATATTTTGTCTTGTCTCATATTATGTAATGACTTAATGTTATCACAGAAAGTATATGAATATATTCATGTCTGTTTATATATGCAAATGTGTAGTTGAAATAAAATATGCTACTGTACGACGAGTGATTGTTGCATTACAGTCACTACCTAAAGGTCTGATGCACCCGACCACTGTGGCGCTAAAACCTAGAAACAGACCAAAGAACAGATACAAGGAGCTATACGCATGTAAGTGTTTTGCTAATGAATATAACAAAGTAAAACGTTCTTATTAAAGTGGAAAGTCTAAATTGATATTACAATAGTTGTATACACGGCATGGACATTATTTAATCACATATTGTGCAAGTATTTGCATAACAACAATTCACGTTTATTTAAGTATATTCAATTTTAGATATATGCACATGTTTATCAACATGTTCTTTTTTTATCAAATAGTTCAAATAATCGTTTGCGAGATAAACATATGGTCTCAATTTTTAACCAATGCTATGCTTAACCTATATTGCGTGTTTAAACTAAATGAGAATACTTTATCTAGATGACCACTCGAGAGTTGTCTTACAGCAAATACCTGGAAAGCGAGACTCTGATTACATCAACGCTGCTTTTATCAATGTAAGGCTGTTAATCCTGTTTTAAATGTGGTTGAGCTTAAATAGATACACTAGCTTAATATGAATACTTTTTATATCATTGGTGACATCGGTTTTCTTTATTGGACGTCTTATTCATATAAATATATGTATATAATAAGGTATAGGGAAATGTCGAACTATGTAATATTATAGATAGGTATTGTAGTATTATAAAAGCATTTCATAAGCTCATTACACGTTAATTTTCTGGCTGTTTTTTTAAATCGCCGTCTATACCTATGGTAATAATATTAACTTGTACCTAATCTATCACTTATATTTCTTACTGAATATTGATGGATCGAACATTCGCGAAACATACTTATGTTATCAACATGACTTTGGTATGTGAATATATTAAACACCGGTTCTACTTCATAAGTAGGACCGTCTTGGTCATCTTGTTATTTGTTATTGATGAACACCTTATATCAAAGTATTTGTTTGCACTTTCTGTGGTGTCATTTTCTCTTTAGGGACACAGCATGGAGAAAGCATACATTGCTGCACAAGGTATTGCATCCGAAGAATATAAAAGCATAATTCATAAACACTTTCTGTAATAAATTTCGTAAATAATAATGATGTAGAAGATCGGTTAATGTTTTAAATTTGTTTTATATCTGTGCGTGCTCCGATAAATTCCTTGATGACAAAACAGCATATACATACACTTTAATAAGTTATAACATTTGAATTTAATTTAATGTGTGGTTTTCGTTTATATTTTGAATACAGTTATTTTAACATTTTCTAAACGAGAAAAGATTTAAATATAATAAGGTCCCTTTGAATTTTTATAAACTGTACCCAATGCCACCATACATGTATCTAAAATTGTTTTCCAATGAAAATACTTGTTGCCTATATGTATAATCACATAATTTCAAGATTCGTACTACTGTGTCCTTGTACGCGTATTTGAATAAATAATGCATAATGAAATATCTATATTCTATATACTTTTCTGGAATAGAAATAAATGGAATATATCGAAATGTGTGTGTATCCTGATCCTGTTTTAATAGATCGTCTTTAGAAAAAAAAGAAGATTTGTTTATTTTATGAAGTTCAAAAATGGCATTCTGATTACCGTATAAAGTACGAATATCTTACTTTCGTTAAACAATGCAGTAGAATAATATTAGACACATCTATTCTAATTATATAGTTGGTCACATAACGCTTATTTGTTAATTTAAGAATTCCTTACATTTATTAATATGTTTCCATTTGATATGCTTTGCGTTTCAATTTGGACTCCAGGACCAACGAAAGTTAACATTTTGGATTTCTGGAGGATGATTTGGGAAAAGGATGTTACTAAAATTGTCATGGTAACGAACGTTGTAGAGGAGGGAAAGGTAACACATTACTAACAACTACCTTATACAGTATTGAAAGTTATTGATATAATAATTAATGAAATATTAAGTAATTATTATAAATTTCAAGCGTGTGTTTTCTGTGTAATTACTATTGCAGTGTAGATGTTGGATAAATTAAGTAATATATAACTTTTGGAGAAAGCACATAACGAATATAATGCAAATACCACTTAGTCTTGTCTTTGTATTAATATAGGAGAAATGTGATCAGTATTGGGACAGTGGTGAACCGATTTGTTATGACTCTTTGTTTGTATTGATATAGGATAAATGTGAGCAGTATTGGAACAGTGGGGGACCGAATTGTTATGACTCCCTATCGGTAACAGTCACCTCCGAGGAGGTAATGGCAGAGTACACCATAAGAACATTTAGTGTTGAATCGGTGAGTGGTAACGAAAACAGAATCACTTGTGTAAAAGGGGAATGACTGTGTTGTTCTTATTAATTACTAAACAGGTATGTTAAGATTATGCAGTCAACACAATAAATATACAGTACTAAGTAATAATTTACAATTAAATGCTATGGTCCACAAAGCATTTTCAAATACAATGACTATTACTATTTTAAAATAAAATGCACAGTCATATATAACACGTTCTGATTCAAATTGACCGTTTTCTGAAAAGGTCAAAACTATTGATATTTGTAACTTCTGTTCTCGTAATGTTCATTGAGTATCATTTAAATGATCGGCATAGTTGTTTTATATTAATACAATAAGAAGTTCAAGCCAGCATGCCTATTTGTAGATTGTATGCTTTCAATCTGGCTGAATTCAGTCATTTACATTACATGTGGTTATAGGTTTCACTTAATAGTTTTGCTGGATAATTAATTGAACTTGTATCATTTAAAAGTGAAATAGGCATTATCAAATAAAAGTTAATCCTGATGAAGTGATTGGCTGAATTCAGTCAAACTTTAGTTAAGTTACTAATGCTGCATCTAAAATCGATATTTGCCATTCCAGCACTGGCTGAGTTCAGCCAAACTTTATATTTAGAAGTCAGTTTGCAAACCTGCTTTTGAAGGAAACCATTTTGCTTGCTGGCTGAATTCAGTCAGTATTAGGCATCTCACACTACAACATGAAAACTACGGAACATCTTTTATACATTTCATATCGTTCTTCTGTAAAATGTACTTGGCTGAATTCAGTCAGCAGGATCAAATTTGGTTATCAGACAATGTTGTTAGCGCTTTTTAAGTTTTATGAACGTTTAATATATCAAATGAAATGTGAACAAATGATATACTAGAACAGAATTCTATAATCCATCTTTTTATTATTTGATAATGTATGTTGCCAGTATTAATAAGAACCTTAGCCTGTAATATGCTAATATACATTATATAAAAATTCAATGTCGCCAAATTTGGCTCTAATGAAATATAGCTGTTTGTTTTAAATGAAAATAAAATAGTATCTAATAAATATAAGCTGTATTAATGGGAAGTTATCATTTAGTCCAAATATTAAACAAAAATGTGAAATCTATAAAAACAAACATCAGAATAGAAGAGGATTTAATGGTTAAATCTCTGTAGGCTTATGATACGTTCGAATCACTAAACAAGGCCAAATCATGATTTAAACAAACTATTAGGTGATCATAATTATGTTTATCCTTCATATTAATATACAGAAAACGCACACACACACACATACATACACACACACACACGTATATACAGTATTATGGTTTAAAACAATACATCATAACCAAACAATTAGTTTTGAAAAGCATAGCTGCTATATATCATGTTGTTTTTCAGAGGTATGTGTGATTACTCAAGAAAAATAATTTATCCCTGGGATATAGGGTTGCTAAAGTCTGCCCTCAAAAAATTCTAAGTATACTAGTTACATAATCTTGATTAATTAGATTGAATAGATTTATTGAATATTTCGTGTCATCTTTATGCCATCGAGGGCTAACAGACGAACAGTTAACCTAACCACTGTTTCCTGGGGTAAACCAGTACTCGAGCACACCTCGTCTCCGCAATTAACTGATAACTTTCCCACTTGAAACAATGGTGAAAGACGAATGATAATGTGACACAATGTCGTATATCAATCATCACGGAGATTGTTGCCGGGTGGGGGATTCCAACTCACGACCCCTGGATTGATAATCAGACGCATAACCGACGGAGATTATCAGGCCCGGCTGATTAATTAGATATGTATAACCAAAATGTTTATTCTCAGTGGAATTGTTGGTAATATATATAATTATGAAAATGAAAGTATTAACCTTCTCAGTCTTTATATATTACAACATATATATGTCTCGTAATTCTATTGCCATAGTTTAAATTTTTTATTGGCTGACATCATTATAAATTATGTTCCGGAATAATTACTGCTAATAAAAATAATAATTTATATATCTGTCTCACCGACTCAAAATCAAAAATATCTAAATATCTTGATCTATTAAGTAATCGAATCAGTGGATGTTAAACAATGCGTTCAGAACTCTATACAAATGAATCTGCCGACAATATGTTTGATGGAGTTCTACTTGTGTTAGTCCCATTATTATATATATATATGTAATATGTGTGTCTTACTTTGAATGAGATATAGGCATGCTCTGAACACAACTTAGTCATACTTTTTTTGTTAATTCTGTATGATGACAACCGGTAACAACATTTTTCTTGTTAAAATTGCTATGATTATTATATCAAATTGCAATATGTTTTTTTGTTTTATGTTAATGTTCCAAACAGAAAGTGATACCTTTTTGTCTTTTTCTGATGTCCATTCTCGGTCAAACACATGTTCTCCATCCATATACATTTTCTTTGTTCTTTTGTATGTTTTTTCAGACACCTTCATGACACCTCCATGCTTTACTGTCATAATACACATTTAATAGTATTTATTATTCACCAAGTAGTCACTTTTTGTCTATTATGTATATATTTATACGTATAATCATTTTTTACATATTATAAATTTGTTTTATACATTGTAGTTTTGGTCGTATTGAATATAAGAGCTGTAAGTGAACAGCGTTAATTCGACTTTTCGAGTGTTGCCACAAAACAAAATTTAATATCAGAAGTATGTAACATATAAAAATATATGTCTATGAGGCAAATAATTTCAATTTCTAAAAAGTGCGATATTTCTTACATTATATATATAAAGACTAATCTGAAAACGAAACCTTTACATTTACGATATATACTTAAATGCCACTTATAACACATACAAATCATATCATATTATACTTGAATCCAGAATGACTCTGAGTAAAACGGTGATAGGTAATATATCTTTAGACGACAGTGCCGTAGACCTCTCGAGGACCTCATATATATAAACGCAATGGAAGCATTGAACGTGTTAACAAGCATTAAAGACACAAAACTACTAAAGATGTGATGTGTGTTCTCATGCCCATTTGTTCCTGGAAACCTTTCTATGAATGAGGAATCCAATGAAAACATAATTTTGGTAATAAAGATAAATCCAAATAAATATTCTGTTAACGTTTCAGATACCACAGAACAAACAACGAACAATAACTCACTATCAGTTCACAGCATGGCCTGACAAAAGTATACCCAATGGACACACAGGTCTGGTACAGTTCTGGTCCAAAGTTTGTATGGATGACAAGGAGTCAGCCCACCCTTGGCTTGTCCATTGCAGGTACATATCGTCTCTTTCATCTGTATGACCAGTGTGACTGGCACTTCCTTGTAGTGCCATACCAATACGAGATTCATTTGTTATTGTGTATATGAATGTCATCATTCGTCGGTTTATAAAACGTCATTGTGGCCTGTCCTGTACTAATGCATGTAAAACCTACGAGTAACGTCATTCGTATCTATTGTTATACTGTCCTACTTGTCTGGTACATCGTTCAAACGAATCATGTAGGTTGACTTTATATCTATGTTTCGTTTCATGATTAATATTGTAGAAGTATTAGAAAACAGAATTATAAATCAAATACTTTACTGCATTCTGCATGTACAAGCCACCTGCTTACATGTAACTACGTTTCCAGATTTGTTTTACTATAGAGAGGGATAACGCCCTTTTCAACATATTGTATATGGCAATCTGTTTAACTGGTGGACAAAAAACAAACGACTCATGAACAGTGATCTGAGTAGATCAACCGCGCTCTCGCAAGTAAATGGAAAATATGCTTCAGTATTTTGACTGAACTTTACTCGAACCTTTGACCGTAGCGGTGAGATGTTAATGATATTGATCACAAGCGTAGATAAGTATATCATAGAGGACAAAGTTGTGTTTCAGTTCCTTCTTTTTATATTATTTATCTGTAATACAATGCCTCCTATGAGTACTGTTTCATTGCATTTAAAAGTTGATTATTACAGATGATATGGCCATGTCGTACAATCCTAGATTTTAGTGTTGATAGAATTGCTCAAAAAACTTTACCCATAGAAACTTGGTGTATATCATTATTTTTATACATTTTGGAATATCATGGTACAAATACTACTATTAGGCATAATCATAAAATATGAGACAGTTAAAGTTATACCTCACTCTGTCTAGTGCTGGAGTAGGAAGGACGGGAACATTTATCGCCCTTGATATCTTGTATGATCAGGGTAGACAACTCGAGTATGTGAACGTGAACCAGTGTGTTCGGGAACTGAGACAGCAACGTGTCAACATGGTTCAAACGCAGGTACGGTACTTTTATATATAACATGTAAGTGCTAAAGTAAAAATGATGTTTTTACCAAAGTGATATATGATAGGGTGTTAAGTGTTTATAATCCTGTATTAGTCGACACTATTAATACGGACACACGAACTAATTAGCTTGTTAAAAATGCATACAGTATACATTAAACAATTTCATTATTAATAGATGGGATATGTTTACGAAGGATTATAAATATAAAGAAATACATAATTGCATCATTTTAGCTGCAGAAAAATATCAGTTACAATTTCTGGTTTAGCTATATTATTTGATGACGTCATGTATTAAAGCATCAAATGAATACATTATATAACAAAATGGTAGTATGTAAAATACATGTAATAAAAATGGATATCAGTTAGGATTAGAATATTCAATTACTCGAGACCGTAGTTACTGTACATGTAACCAGGTTTGTAAAAAGCCCGTGAGATACCCGGTTGCGAGCTGATGTCTGAATATAGATTTATTGCATACCAAGAATGACTGTCTACACCCCATACAAGTGCATGTTCGACTCTACTCACGCTGTGACTTGATGTATAAACAAATGTGACGTTCTTATTTGCTGTTGTGGTAAAACAATTTATAAGATAAACTTATTCAAGAAAACGAATCAGACAGGATTTTGTCGGTTTGGATAAGAAATGTCATTCCTAGAGATAACGACCAAACCGTTAACACTCGGTGCGGAATTTTCTATAAGAACCTCAAACTTATGAAATATTCTAACAATTTTGAAACGATAACCATGCAATGTATATTTCAAACTATCTAAAACAGAGTCAATATCGTTATCTTCACGAGATCGTCTATGAGGCCCTGGTTTTACCCAGCCTGCAAATACGTTTATCTGATTTTGAAAACGAATATAGAAAACTGATAGAGGTAGACAAGCAGACAGGAATGACATGCCTTATGTCCCAGTCTGAGGTAAGTGTACATCGTTGCCTAATTGACGTAATGAAGAAATATTAATTTTATGCTTTGAAACAATTCAATTTTAAGTAGTTTTTGTCGTAATATTCATCGGCATCGAAGAAATTATATATTGCACAACTGAACGGTTCGATGCTGTATTACATTTCCCCATCGGGATCCATTGTTAAGTTAATTTTCATTTTTTTATAAAAAAAAAATAAAATCTGCAATATTTTTATTCTGTGCACATATAAGTCATTGTTCTAATATCTGCAAATATAAACAGAACAAAGCAGTGATCTTGACCAAGTTTTTTTTTTAACATATCAATTTGCAGAAATAATATGCTAACAAACTGACCACTATATGATTTGTGTAAATCTCATATCATTGCACTGGTTACTTTCTAGAAACAGGCTATTCCACAAATGATGGGAATAAATAATTCAATTCAATACAAGTTCTGAAAAAAAGAAATTTTATATTTCTACTATTTGTACATACATCTCCATCATGTCTACATGTCGATCCAAAGTCTTTAAGGGCGATGATAGTGCAGTGAGACTTTAAGTATTTCACCGCACCCACACAAACTTGTTATACAGATATATGATTATTAAAGGATTATATAACAAGTCGTTATCATATAACTATAACTGAATTGGAACAACACTTTTTGTAAATGTTAGCATGGAAATATTCTCTATCGTGCAATAAAATTAAGTTATTCCTAGCTATAATATTCAAGTATGCCTGCAAAAATAGATAAAGATATAAATTAACTGAAGACAGACGGTGATTGTTTTAATACATAATTGTGTAGTTCCATACATACATATTGTCCATTATGCAGATGCAAGAAGAGGTCGTCTATCTTTCCAAAGAAGATATTGATGAAAAAGAGCATTCCGATGACGTTGATCTATACACTACGGCCAAACTACCCGAGAATAAAGTCAAGAACAGATACAACAATATCATAGCGTGTGAGTTGAATTTACTAAAAATGACTTTGTTTTCGTGTAAACTAACTGGTTACATTTTAGACTTCATCAATATTTTATATTTTTTTAGAGTATTTGTTCCGTTAATCTTATCATTTGCATTGTTATATCAAATATCAATTAATAATGAACTTCATATATAATTCATTGACCCTGTCTAACTAACGGTCTTATGGTTAGACCTGGAACAATATTTTAGTGATTACGAAATTAAACAAATATAAAACTGTCATTGATTAAATAATTTCTTATTGAATCATTAATTATTGATTCTTAATAGTATGATTATCATACGACCTTGGATCATATTGACATTTATTTAATTCATTTATTGACATAACAGGTAAGCATTAAACAATTTTATATTGGTCATTACTGAACAGTTTGTTTCATGAATGACATTTATAACTACGTATATAATTATATTTGAAATAACAATTTACGCTATATAATAAAATAATACAATGTTACCATACGCTAGTTTTTAGTTTTGTATATATTTTCCATTGTTTTACTTGTATAACTAATGCTTTTAATAGCTGATGAATATCGACGGTCCATCCCTAAATGTTACTTCCTGGACGAAATAAACCGAAGTTAGCTACAATTGGAAAGCAAAATACTTTGGGATCGTGATTAGAAATATAACATTAATTAATATAATTATTTCATATTGAAATAGTAACTGATTATTGAACAGTAATATTTTCATACGGTCTTGGGTCATATGATTCATAAATTGACCTAACAGATAAACAAAAAAAAAAAAAATTACTGGTAGTTCCTGAACAGTTCGTTTCATGAACAGAATCAATAAATATACAAATGCAGGTTTGTAGTATATATGTATTTATTTTAATGTATTATTGATTTTGTAGAACTGTTACTTTTATTCTACAGCTGATAAATACCGACATTTTCTATCGACGCATGTTCCTGGATGTAACGATTATATCAACGCTGTTTACATACCAGTAAGTACGACCTTCAGCTGTTATGTATGTATTGTCGTAAAATAAATTGACGTCTTGACAATTCCATACGTTGAGATGTATCTAAGGAATGAATTTATCTTATTCAAAATTCATTTGACTGAAATGAATAAAACTAACATATGATGTGATGTTTATTGGTATTGTGTCTGTTTGTTTGATAATAAAAACAATGTTTATTAGTTAGTTATTACACGTCATATTTTAATAATATCAATCTGGGAAGTAAATTATTAATTCATTAAATATCTCAACCATTGGTTTTGAACATATATTTGCTAATGTTACATCCATTGTTTTGTTTAAACTATCATGATAATGTTTGATTACAGATTTATCATTATGTGTCTCTCTAATAAAATGTTATGATTTTTCAGAGTTATCGAAAACTTCGTGGTTTTATTGTATCACAAGCACCACTAGAGAACACGGCGATTGACTGCTGCAGACTTGTCCATGAGCGGGATATACACGTGATAGTCACGTTTGCTGATAATGGAACAGAAAAGGTAATAGAAAAAATGTCATTAATGTCAATATAAAGGCAAGACCCCTACATCACAGCTGCTGAGAAAAAAATATAATAAAGATAATTATCTTCAGTTTCCATAAATTATCAATTCAATATAGTTCATGTCATTATAAAAAAAAAACTTTTTACATAGATTACTTTATTTGGTATAAAATTGTTTACCTAGAAACAGTAACGGAATACATTGTTTACTAGGGTCGAAACATTCTCGAGAATAAACCGCAGTTCATTTTCGTCTGGAGAAATATAAAAACGTTTGCTGATGCGGTGGTATAAATATTACTTCCGCATAAGTAGACACATTTAAAACTAGCATCGTTCGGTTTTCCCTTCAATGAAGAGATACGTGTATGTTGTTCTTTATTAGACGCTTGCTTTTCTAAAGTAAGTATTTTCGATAACCATGAATATCAAATCAGTATCGTAAGACAAAATTTAAAACATCCAATGAAACGGCTGGATTATATGTGATTAAGAACATAAATCTCATAATAATTAACTCAGCTGATTTAAACATGATTCAATAAAATATTATTTCTGATATTCTCACCAAACAAAATATGATAATACTCTCAAGTTATTATAAAGCTTTCAATTTGTTCTGTTTTAAGAATATAAGTTTTGTTGTTACATGTAGGTACGATGCTTGAATCATTTTGTATCGTATATACATGTATCAGAGATCTCTTAAATGTACTTTTTTGTCTCAAAATTCATATTACATCGTTAAAAATGTTTTGTGAACAGTTTTGTATAACTGTTATCTATTGTTTTGTGAATAACGTAGTGCTTGCATTTCTATATAGTAAATCATACATGTATATATGCCATGCTTATTTAAGTCTCTTACCTATATCTTTACAGTTATATTGCTATTCAGCTTATTAAAATTGTAAAGCCTTGATTTATTAGGTCTCCGTCTAGAAGACAAAATCAAAACAATCTGAATCAATAAACTCGACGCAATAAATGTTGGTAGGAATTGTGTATTTGTTTGGGAGACATATATATTTTTCTATTTGATACTTCTCTATTATTTAGATCGGCACGTATTTGCCAGACAAGGGCAGTTTAACTACTGGACACTTTCATTTGGAGCTAGTGTCAGAGGAAAAGAGAAGAAATTATACGATTAGAAATTACAGCATGCAGTTCAAGGTAAGTAATATTAAGGTTTTTCGAAAACGTGTACACATTTTTATGATTAATTTGTGTGTGCAATGGTGATATATGTGTTTGTGTACAACGAGAGTCGTACAGGTAGCATTACAAATAAACAGCAAACGTAACAAAATAAACATATCAGTGTAAACATAATCATAATAAATAAATATACAACATATGAAATGATAAAATAGGTCGTCACTAGGATCCTGTTGTTCGGAGCACTGATAGATTCACGACGAGACAAAATGAGGATAAATATTCAGTCATTCGTTCATTTGATATTAAATAACCAACTATCAGACTATGCAGAATGCTGTTAAATAAAAAAATAGCCTCTTTCGATAAAGCTATAATAGATAATTCGTGGAAATGGTGTTCGACACGAAGATAAAATTTAATGTGATAACAAATTTAACTTAAATAGATAATTTTCACTGTTAAAGTGACGTTTTTTTACATCCGACAGTTTTGCTGTGGAGAGTTATTGATATTACTCATCAATTCAAATGTCTATCTTTTAAAAGAGCAATACTTTAAAAGTAGTTTGATAACATTGGATTACAGAAAAAGGAGCAGAAAGTAAAGCAGCTTTTGTTCACACAATGGTTACGTGAAGAGACAGTACCACGTGACCAGGAAGCCATACTTAGTCTCATACAGGAAGTTACAGAAGAACAACGCCAATCAGACAATAACCCCATTCTTGTTCAGTGCTTGTAAGCAAAAACGTTTTTAGAATATATGCACTTGTTAATGTTGTTAGATAAAACAATCGTATATATATATGTGGTCTAAGGCGCTGCCTCAAGATCACTTACATCTCACCGCTAAGGTCGTAGGTTCGAGTCACGCTCGCTCTAAAAACTGAATGTGAGAAGGTTTCCAGTTACTTGCGGAAGGATGGTGGTTCTTCTCAGTCTGAGGTCTTTCTCCTAAATTAAAACTGGAAATGCCATATATAACTTCAAATGTGTTGAAAATGGGGATAAATTCAATTTAAAAAAAAAAGATATATTTTTATATATCACTCATATAGTGTTATATTTTCATAATACTTAAAACTCTAACATATATATGTGTATGGTGTGTGTAGTGTTTCATAATTGTTATTTTCGTAGATTTCAAGTGAGATTCGGCAGAGTGTTGCATATGTCTATGCATCTCATATGCGACTGTGCAGCGTCCCAATTTACATGACTATAACTTCAGATGTGTGTGTAGAGTTGCATACTATCATCGCAGTCTGTCATTTAGCATACCAATTGCTTGTGCATACTTTAGACACTGCACAGAGATACCTAATGATACAATTTGATGCAATAATTTGATAAAAAGTGTGTCAAGAAACAGCCGGTTGTTGTGATGTGTTTTCTGTTATTGAAAAATAAACCTTGTTATGCCGCTTTAACAGAACCATAATGAATCACATATTTGACTGTTATTGCCAATCTTTATTTTATAAAATAACAGATACTTAGTAAATAAAAATTTAGTAATAACCTTTTGTGAACATTTTTCTATTAGGAACGGAGCTGAGAGAAGCGGTATGTTTGTTGTTCTGATGAATGTTTTGGAAAGAATGAGGATTGAACAAGAGGTCGCCATTCCGCCTGTCATCAGAAACTTGAGACAGATTCGCCAACAGATCATACCAAACTTTGTACGTTAATATTGTGTTTTTTTTATACAAAACTATAATATTGTTTATAAAAAAATTTAATTATTATAAGAATGAGCATTTATAATTATGTTTCTTTTGTACAATGTGTTTATATGTGCTTTGTTTACGCTTGGTATAACGTTTATTGAATATAAAGGAATGTACATACTATTTAGCATAATAATTGATACAGTTGACTTGTATTAAAAAATAGGCATATTTGCCATACGATACTAAATATTACAAACACAAGTGGATATAATTATATACTGTTTGCATTATTATCATAATTATATCATATTTTATATTACAGGAGCAATACAAATTCTGCCATGAGGCTGTTCTTCGGCACATACAGGATACCAGCACATATGCCAATGTGTGAGATAACCCAATCTCATTGTGTGCACCAAAATGGCGTATTACAATAGCAAGAATTTAAGAGACACTGTTTTCCGTTTACCAAATATTGAGCATGTATAAAGCTTTGACACTACACTGATTATAAATATTTAGGCAGAAGACTGTATTATATCTACCAATATATGTGTTAAATACTGAGACTATGACATTTGGCATTTTTTACTTTATTTAGTAAAACGTATGTGTTACAGACATGTGAACTACACTTTCAGGATAACACAGCAATTAAGTAATATCTATAATAATTGTTGGATTAAACTCACTAATTTACGTCGATTGTAAAACAAGTAACCACAACTTTACACGATTTATACCCGAATTGTTTCTGTGTAAAACAAGTGCTATATGTAAACATATGCCGATAATATGTCTGTGTCTTTCTCAAAGACACCACACATATTCGTGGCGGAGGATCGAACCCAGATCGCTCCGTTCCTGGGCCTGATGGTACCACGCTATCCACGTTTTTATACTTTTTTTCATCATATTGGGTGTAAACAGTAAACAATTTACCTTATTTCTGTTAAATGTCTTTCGTAAACAACTTAATATCTAATATCGATTATAATACGTTAACCTCTGATCCTTATGTTTGATATGACTTTTGTTTAAGTCTATGTTTTGAATAAGATAATGATATAATTGATACTTAGTGTAAGATATTGTCATAATACATGTAATTAATTGAATAATTTGCAATGTATTTTATATAATTATTCGTATTGAAGTAGTTTTTTGGGACAATAATGCTTCTTGACATCATAACTACATCAAAAATAGCATGCACAATCCTCCCATCTCTATTTTGGATGTATTTGTTATTTTTACTTAGTACCAAATTGAATATAACATCTTAATACTTCGAACAGAAAGCTGAAGAGAAAAGGCTCGTAACTCTCATGCATATGGTATCAGATTGTTACGCATGTTGCTGTTGTATGAGAGATATATAGTAATACGATGTTGCACACAAATTCACTATTAAATACTTTGATTAATTTATAGTTTAAAAATGTGAAGATACATACTTTATTGCATTATATTATTAAGTGCTGATTTATTAAACAACATTACGACAAGCACAATTGAATCAGTTGAACGTACGAAGATGAACAACGGCACAACGATACTCAGTGTGTTAACACTGATGTGGCTTGTAAACATTTAATATGTTTGATTATTATAACAAATAGATTAAACATTTATGTTTCTGTAATTGATCCTCCATTTACATATAAAATAAAGCAAAATCACTCATGTGTTAATCCACAAACGCGCGCGTAAAGAAAACGTTCTTACTGCAATACGTATAGTTACATTGCATTGATGACACTAGGTAAATACACTTTTGCGAAAAGGCAATATTGATGAATAGACTGAGAATGATCTTCAACAAATCTCAAGACGTTATTCTTATATGCACAATTGATTTATTATACATTTATAAGTTATATTGACTTTGTTTGAATAATAGCTCAGTGGACTTTGACTTTGACTTCCACTCCTCTGAGTCTCTCGCGGAATGAGCAGTCTGGCAAAATGAAACGTTTCACGTGAATAACTGATGATTTCCGCTGATGACATAATGAAGCAAGATGTTAGATGTTCGACTCCAAGACAAAAAGCAGTATCAGCCAGATGATTCATGACCTGTGCTGGAAGACATTGCAAGAAGCCGCGTCCATTCGAAGCTTGTGGTGGTGTAATGAACCGTCAATGGACTCAGAGATATCCCCTCATCTTTCTTCCAACCAACGTCCCTCAACACTGAATACCCTGGTCCCTTTCTGCAGAGTTATCATCTACCGGCACTCCTTTTTCCCCCGAACACTAGACTGCGGAACAGCCTTCTAGAGCACATCGACACAGCCTACAGCCTAGAGGCTTTCGGGGGAGAACTGGTCTAAGCACCGATCAAGGGCATCGTTTTTGTCGTTATTAAACCTGTACATATGCGCGCTTCGCATCTTGTATCATACACTAAATTGTATGACTATGCCTCAGTGTGCAATTTTGTACTGTAAAAGAAGAAGAACAAGTCAAAGCCACAGCACCATCAACTCCTTAGAAAATCTATGAATATTTATTAAAAGGTGTTACTACTTCGATGATCAACCTGGTTCTTGTTTCGTATTCTATGCGATAGTACTTTAACGGATACATTTCATAGACCGGAAAAAACCCTCAAACGATCGTGTTGTTCTGATTAATATAACAGTCCCTGGTCACACATATCCTCAAACGGATGATCCCCTCTTCTACGGTTTGTTGAATAGGTTTTGATCTTGTCATAAAATGACATTTAAATAAGTACAAATCAATAATCGATTTCTGTTTTTTTAAATGAAAACAATTATAAAAAAAATACAAGGCGGTGTTTGTATAATGTTTTTTAACCTGGTGTGCTTACCTTAGTAATTATGATAAATAATGAGTATTAATGAAAGTGAGCGACACTAGTAGTTCGACAGTGATGCGTCATTTTCAACGTTATGCTATTAGAAGTCTTTGCAGGTAAATGATTAACGACACAAACAAAACATTTAATAAAGGTTCGGTATACATGCTTGCTTTTGATTGAAAGGTCTATCTTAATACACATGTTTAGACTAATGGATTTTAGTGATTACATTTGCATATGATGGAATAAAAATGCATAAAAATGGAATAAAATGTACGTCAGTGAATTTAAATCAATTGATTGATAAGATGTGCGAGGCTTTATATAAAAAGGACAACGGCCACTTATGCGTAGATTATTATTCTAATTTGTAAATGGGACACGTGACAATGTTTAAATCGATTGTTACTCTTGCTCACGCAATATAACCACATGTATCCGACACATCATATTTATATAAAGCCAGTTGCGTTCTTAAAATATACACCTGGAAAAAAAAGTCCCCCACCTCCCATAAATTTGACAACGAATGAGAACACAAGTGCTGTCATAAGATGACCGGCAAATTGAGCTAAGAAAGACACTGATGTGATATGTGGCGAGAACCCTCCAATAATTAGAAACATGCACATTTATCAGTTTAGTGTACCTTCTAATCATAATATCGAAGCACAAATGTTGTGGTTTTACCAAAAATATACAGTCATGTTTTAAGTATTGAGCTGTAGAGTTTAAAAGGCGTTTCCAAGTCGATATTTGTTTACTAAAAATGACGGATATTACCCCAACAAGACATACTGTGACGCAATCTTCAATAACGTGAATAGCCTCCACGTACCCGGATGACAGCCTCAACCCTCCTCCTCAGGCCACCAGTAATCCTGGGGTAAACTTTGCCATTCTCGGTGAAAGACTAGTGTTATGATGTTGTTTCTAATACAAAAACGATTTTAGAAATTGAAGTTGTGGTCCGGCTAAAATTGTGGGCAAATTTAGGGGGCGCTTAACATTTTTCGTAGTGTATATACAAACTGACGACCGTCTGGATTGTTTCTTCGTATATCATACCAACACAAGATGATGGAAATTAAATATTAGTTACAATTTTTGCCATATGTAACCAGGAATATGCGAAATACGACTGTTTTCTTTCAACCATTTACAAAAATTATATGTCCTTTTCATCAACACGTGTTTAGTGGTCGTAATACATACTTGTGTCATACAAGTATTGCAACTATTATTAGATATCATTAAACAAATACAAATGGTATTTCCTAGGGTTAATATCAAACTTATAAAAATTGATCAATATAGAATACTTTTTACCCTTTCTGTCAATGATTAACACAAATGTGAATTCGAAGATGCATTTCTGTCATTACATAAATGACCAAATCATGAGAGCATATGCATAATTTTTTCCGCAGGTGTTTCTGTGTCAGTGATCCCCAGTTTCAGAATAAAGCATATATCAAAAGTTCCACCAGTAGTATTGTATTGCAGTGTCCATTTAATATGATAGACTAAATAAATCAAAAGTGACATACATTTAACCGAGCAATACGAAAATCACATGAACGTAAAAGTTCTTATTTACAAATCATCATTATCAACTGACTGTTTTTCTAGCGGACCGTTTGTCATTTCTTATTTATGTCTGTGTTGTACTTATTGTAGACAATCTTATATTATCAGTTTATTTATGCTGCCTTCGTTGCTCTGTCCGTTAAATGCTACCGCTCTTGTTCATTATATATTTAATTTCCTATTTTTACAATTGATGTGAAAACTGGTGTGTCCAGTTTCGTTAGGTTAGGAGCGCATATTGAATTTGTCAATGTTTGTTTGTAGTGGTTAAATACGTTTTAGTGATTTGCAATATGTCTATCTTTACTGTTTTTTTAAATACACCAGGTTTGTTTTTCTTTTCAAATACTCACTTAGATTAGACATACAAATATAATTTGATCATAAGTTAGACTCCCTAAGTGACATAATTATTAGAAATAATTTTTCAAATCAAGAAAAACGAAATACGCTATACTATCTTAAAATGCTAGTGACACGTACATTTGGTGGAAAACGTGAGTATAGAGATAGTATTTGAATGTGATATGGTAATACCGATACATTCAAATTAAGGATTAATTTTAGCGATCTTGCAACTCTGCTGGTATGATGTATTTGTTTCTGGTGATTTGTGTTTTCGCAACAGTAAAATTGTTCACGGAATTCGAAGTAACTGAATATTGACAACGTTTAGGTTTTGCAGATAAATAATGTGAGTGAATATATAACAAATCAATCATAAAAGGTAAGTATTGTATGATTTCTTTGCATACATCTTTACACGTGACATTACATTTATATAAGTATATATAACATATGTGTTGGTGACAAAGTAACAGTACGCAACTATCATACTACATCAAGCAACTGTACAATGTACCTGTACATTACATTTGTCTTTATTTTCCTTTTTTCCTATTAATTATTTTCTCCATACACATTAATGAGGATCATTCGTATTTATTATTTTTATAACAAAATTCTGGTTCCCCGGTTTGCATATATGCTATTTCTCTTTCCTTAACGTACTAATAATCTTTAAAAGTTCATAAATAGATTTGGCCTCTTTCCTGAAAGAGAAAAAGAAACATATCCTTCAATTTCAAGAAATGTGATACATTTAGGTTAATGAACGGTAGTTGGTTTTCAATGTTACAATAAATAGATGATGCGTCTTCAATGCATGAGCTTCAGGTATTCGAAGTTTTTGTCAGTTTACTTGCTATTTCTATCAGTTCATATTGATACTAACTCAAAATGATAAATATTTAGCATATTGTGTAAAACATCAGTTATGACAACACTTATAAAATTGTTTATTATCTGTTTAAATTGTATCGATACTCAATTCTAGTTGCATAGGTCACGTTCAACGATCAACGCCGACTAATGACTGCAGGTGATAGTATTCATGTACCTGATTGGATTTTCTTTGCAATATGTTTTGTTTATAGTTGAGAATAATTAAACATACTAATGACATATATATAAGGGTATGGCGTTTACAAGAGGGTAGTTTGGGTACAGATACGACACACGTATGAGACCGGTGGTCGTCAGAGCAATAACAATACGATCAGATTATGTAAAAACAACAACAAAAAAGAGCAGTGAGGCACACTAGTTTTTAAAAAAACGAAGGTTAATGACCGAATGACAGTATTGTCTTAAGATAATCTGCCCGAACTTAGTTTGACATATTTAAACTGTCAATTTTAGCCAAAATAATCTAGAGAAGGGAATGAGCAAAAGTGGCCAGCAGGTTGTTGTTTAATGCTCTGAAAGTATATAAAAGGGAAACAACACATGTGTCAGTTTAATACAAGTGACTACTTAATAGAGGTTCCCGCTTATACACGTTTGACTTAATATAAAAATGGGCTACATGTTTTTTATAAATATAATGAAATATATGCTGTTCTCGAGATACTAGCAGAATATATAAAGGGCTTATCGTAATCATAAGTGCAATAAGGTACCAAGTGTGTATAAAATAAAAAGGCACTTGGTACCTTTTTGCACCAATGGATCGATATAGAAGGCTTGCGTAATCTACTTTCGTGCATATTTTGATTATATTGAGCTTGACTACTTTTGCATTTAGCTCTCGATATATATTATTTTTAAACTGTACATTGAAATATTATGTATTGTTAAAATAATCAAAACTTTGCAACAAACACTATTGAGCTAACTGACAACATGTTTGTTTTCGTGAAGCTGCATGTTTAGTTACTCGCAACATTCGCAATTTCATAAGAACATATTTTCCACAAAAATTAATCTGAATAACTCTAAAGAATACATTATAGAAACAGTCAATGACACTCTGTTTTTGTTTATTTTTACTTTACCAGTTCCATCACTTGTATTCAGTTATATTATGTATGTTTATATAATGCATTTATTATTGTAATGATTCAAAAGAGCTGACTATTGCTATTATAAACGTAACTGTTTCTGTAACATGTCCCACTTTAAACATAACCAAACAACATTAATGCATAGTTTAAAATACATTTATCTTTTCTTGTCAATACATCTAAAATTGTTTGATAAACATAATTCCTAATTGAACATATTATACAATAACCATTATGTGGTTAAAGTTTAGATGGCACATTTTGAGTTATCAACCAAAATTTAGCCAACACAAGTCCTCTTGAGCTAACACAGTTTGTGATTTTTGCATCAAACGAATGGATTTGCAAATTATTTTGTTTTATGATATTTTTTTCTTATATGTCTCCGATTGTAAATCAATTAATCAAACATATTTGTATATGTTTGACATAGAATGGTCATCATCCATATCAAAGTTACTTCTTTATGTGTCTTTGTATAACTTATATTCCTACCATGTGTAGTTAAAATAAGTACACTATCCTTTTTGT
Source organism: Panopea generosa (assembly GCA_029582155.1). Lineage (NCBI taxonomy): Eukaryota > Metazoa > Mollusca > Bivalvia > Adapedonta > Hiatellidae > Panopea > Panopea generosa. The sequence continues at coordinate 31,181,145 of CM055896.1, read as the reverse complement.
GAAAATCTTAGAAAACGTTCTATTCGTTACAAAAGTATTTTATGGTTGAAATCTAATGTTTTTAACATTTTGTCAAGTTTACTTTGGAACAGAGAGTATTAAATCCAGAGAAAAATTATTAAAGAAATGTAAAAATATAAGAATTATAACATGTAGCATTAATCTTGTTTCCAAAATATAAGCAACATATTTTATGAAAAAGTTTTATATCAAAAACACAAAACCGTTATGTTGGCTTAAATGCTCAAAAGAAAATATGTGTTATTTTACCATGTGTGTGCCTGTATGTGAGTGAAACTATTTTTATATTACTTGAAAAATTGGGTGGTTGGGGTGTGGGACAAAACATATCAAACACTTAATTGTACAATTAAAGCTATTGACATATCCTGTCATACTTACCAAGTTATATATATAAAGGGAGGTAATTAAATTCACAATAAATTCACAATTTACGATTTTTGGGATATTTTCAGATGCTCATTCAAAATGCATAATATATATATGGAGATAATTATTTGTGAATAACCAAGACATAAATGTACAGACCAGACTACGGCAAGTGCACTTAGCTACAATGCAAACCATAGATACATTATCAAGGCCTCTGCCAAACCAATAAATTTGGTGTCGACCATGACTTATATGCTATGGAATTACATGCAACACATCTGGACAGGGTGGACAAATTTACATACATGAACTTATAGCTTTATATGAGTAGGATCCAGTTAAGGATTCATGACTACTCACATGCTATTTAAACTCCCTTTATGTAATAAAATGCATATCAATTCACTGTATCTTCATGATCCAACGGATTTCTAAATTTGTCCTTTATATAGAATACACCGTTACCGTGGACATTACACAAAAATGTGTTCATGTGTTTTTCGAGTTTATTTTAGTAATTATTAATTGTCACTGATAAAAATGGTCATTCTTACACAAATTAATTTTATAACTGTAAAACTATATTTTTTTATAATAATAAAACGTATTTAATTAATTTGTTGTTGCCCATGGTAAATCAATGTATATTCCGAAAACAAAATTATACTAATTTTTCATTTGTTAGAATTTCAGAACCGTTAAATCATTAAGGTATGATGGAACACACTGAACATACATTTCTTATTTAAATAACCTGCATGCGGTTCAGTAATAAGGTTTGAATTGATAATGGGGTCAGACTGATCAGGGAGGTGTGGACCGTCTGTGATCCTCAAAATAGAACACAAGTTTCAATTCTTTGAACCAATCTGAATTTGCAGACTCTGCACCAGATCAAAATCATCGACTCGGTTTGCTTTATATCAATATTGCACATACTTGAGATTTTGCACAATTTGTGTAATATACGTATTGTAACATGAATGTGATAATAGTTGCATAGTGCAGTGTAACAGAAGAAAGAAATCACCTGACAAAAACAAAACAAAGGGAAATTTTCGTTTGTAGGCATCACAATATAGGTTGAGCATTGATGGTAATATATTAGTTAAATGGTTCTGAAAAAATCTCTGATATGCCGTAATAGTCCTCGTTTTTAACAGTAACGAGTTTTTTTTTCTTGCGACTTTTCGGTCCATAGAGCCAACCTCAATATACACGAGGCTTAGTTTCGGCACTTATTAAGGCTTTATAATATTTTGTTTTATTTTGAAACAGAGATATTCATATATTAAACAATGATCTATATACTGTTTGTCTTTCGATGTTGAGTTTGTGATTTCGGCAATATATGTCCTTCGTTAATGAACTTTTAGTAGTGCTACTGTCACAATTTTGTGCGTAGTAATGGCTTCAAGTATTCTGTTAAAATAGACTTTAAACTATTTATAAATAGTAGTCAAGTATCCATAGGAGTAAATGACTCCGTTAATAATTACATATTCAAAAGTATTATTTTTTTTGTTTTGTATGTATTTTGTTTATCAGTTTGATATCTGGTTTCAGTAAATTTCCAAACGTTTATTATAACTGTCGAAAACGACAACAGCAGACCACCCAATTCATCATCAGTTACCAGCCAACATACATGTAATTCTTATTCTGGTATGATCCCAGCCAGTAAAACAATAGAAGTGACATGTAACCAGCTATTGATGAAAAACCAAGTCAGGGTCAGTTTAAAGGGTAAACCAAAACAACTTGTTATATGTGATATCAGGGTTTATGGAGGTAACACTTTTTTTCAAAGAAGTTCTCTATAAACATAGTACACGACGCCAATAAATACAATACATTCACAAAAATACAGAACAAAACAACTTGAATATGTATTAATACCGTACATAATGTATAGCAATGAACTATATCTAAGAGAAGCAAACCCTATATAAAGGGTATGTTTATAAAGAAATATTAAATATGTTCACTTATAAAGATTGGTAATAGAAACACCATTTATTTTGATGCAAATATATAAGTTGATCAAGTATTTCAATAAATAATATTCTATGTTTTATTCGTCACTGTGTTGTTTTTTCATTAAAAAGAAGTAATATGGCGAAAACAATATTAAATTAAACTATTAAATTTGCATACTTTTATTTTAGTAAACCTATTTCGTATCCAATATAATCGTTCTTGAATAATGACATTTTGATATGATGTGTTATTTTGGTACATGTAGCAATGGCAACAATGTATGTATCTATGTCTAAGGTTTATAGCTTATTAGCAATAGTTTTGTAACTCTATTATTTGTTCTTTGTTGTTCAACATAGCTCATTCCAAATATGTAGACTTGAGATATATATATATATATATATATATATATATATATATATATATATATATATATATATATATATATATATATACATGTATATCAAACATTCGTCAGTGCAAACGTATCATTGCGCAAGGTTTGTTGTGTACATTCAAAGTTAAGTCAAAGTTAGCTATTTTAATTGGAACTTAATATGTCCAACATACATGTCGCTTTTGTTTAAAGAATATGCAATGTGAAAACAACAACAGTATGTTCGATTTTGAGTTTCTTTTATTGTGCTGTTTATTTTCAGCATTTTCGCAAGATATATTAGCTTATTAAAAAATGTCCTATCTCTACAGTAACTGTTCCTTTAGTTAGCCTTTCCAAATAATATATTTAAGGAAAGAATTTGGCTTTTGGTAAGCAAACACGTCAAAGTACATACGGCGGATCTGATTCCGTATCCGCATTAACGGTAGATGGTGTGATTGGACATTCTTCTAACGAATGTAGCGCTACAGAGCAACACAACCAACCATGGTGGAGTATTGACCTTGGCCATATAATGAGTATAAAAGCTGTACACATTACAACATATACAGATGGTAAGCATTACACGTGTGTACATATGTTTCTTAAGTATTTCGTGGAATTTTCAATTGGGCTTTTAGATGTAAATGTCAAAACTTTATTAATTACTGTTTAATCAGTAGTATTAGTATTATGGTTTGGCATTAATCGGAGATAGTTTAATACCATACTATTACAAAAGAAGAATGCATGAGCGAAGTGATTCCAGAAGGACGCCTACAGCGAAAATCTAGTTTCGTATTACTAACTTCAATTTTAACATACAATAAATTTCTAAGAAGCCCGAAGCAAGTAAATAACATAAACGTCTAAAGTTATATTTTACAGAAACATGTTGTAACCAATGAAATTTGAATTTTCGAACTATATGTATCGGTACTTCTATACACTCGTTTGAAAACCGAATGACTGTACAAAGAAATGTCAATTATTTGCGTATGTTGTACAATACAATCCGTATTATATACAATATATCAATGATAAAAATAATAAATTAATGTAGCTGTTTAAAAATTATCCAGCTCATGCTAAATGATTTAGATACATATTAAATTAACGTTAGATTAAAAGTAAATTGTCGTTAAAATCAATTTTATTTTGATACAAGAAATGTCTCATTACAATGTTGTGCTACGGCTTAACATTTTTCAGCAGGGTTATTGAACTTCCAAATGCAAGCAAGAAATGATTCTAGTGACACATGGATAACAGTTCATGATGACACAGGGAAGACTTCCCCAACACGAAACCTCACCTTATTTATACAAGCACGTAACCTGAGACTGTATAGTCCGGAACAATTTGTGAAGCTTATAGTATGTGAAGTTGAAATATTCGGGGGTATGTTGACATTTATCAAGTATAGTAATCAAAACTGAGCAATGTATTCATGTTGTTATTCATGTTATAATTACACCAAGTAAAATGATATATATGATATAATACATATTTGCATATATTTTATCACATTGTGGTGCTGGCATTTATATGAGCTAATTAACAAAATGTACATCTGGTAGATGGGGTCCAGATTATGATTTTTTCTTTGTAGGAACTGTATCAACACAGAAGCGTGTAGTGGCCAAACAGGACATTGTCCACATGGGTGTCAAGATGGATACGAAGACACTATAACATGTAAAACAGGTATTAACAATTGTTTTTACTTAATATAGAGTCATCTTCGAATACGCTGTAATAAATAGTATCAAGATGTATATAAATATGATATTGTTATTGTCAAACATCGAAGGAATCTACATGTATACATCAATGAACAGATAATTTGCAAGGACTTCTCTGCCTATTCAATTAATTCATATCAAATAAAGACACAACACCTATAGCTCAGTGTTTGTATTTGTAGCATGCGATAATGGAACATATGGCTCAAAATGTAAAGAAACATGTGGAAGTTGTAAAGACCGTTTTCCATGTCAGAAGAATAATGGTTTATGCTCGAGAGGTTGTGCGCCAGGTTGGAGTGGTGACACTTATATTGAAAGTAAATGTTTCACATTAACAGTTCATAACATAATTTAAAGACAATTTAAAAATATGGTACACAATATCGACGATTTCAGCTTGTCAGATTATTATTTTGTTTGATTACTAGCCATGAAGCTTCACCAATTCGGTTCGTACCTTAACTAACATATCAAAATCAATAATATACACTATGTTTGATAGTGTATTAAATTTACCTATATCATCTGAAGTATATACATGTATTGAACAGCAATTTCAGTTTAATCCGTTAAAATTTTATCTTTTTTTGATATCTTATTTTGCTTTACTTATAAACAATATAAATGACATCAAAATTAGCTGATATGCGAAGTCATTTTCAGCTTCAGATTAAACGTATAACCAAATGGAGGGTTCACGTTATGTTGGTTTGTATCCATATATTCGTGCAGTATCTTTATTATCTACATTTCACCACAGACTTTGTCGATTAGACCCTAACTCGGTCATACAATTCATGTCAGTATGTTTGTCAGTTCCTTGCAGTAGGAACGTGTTTCGTTATCAGGAATATGAATTTGTATATGAGTATCTTGTCGTCCAATATTGTGTGTAATGTATCAAACCTAAACAAATGTATGATGAAAACAAAATTAATATAACTCTCATTTAATATACATCAAAATAAACCAATTAACGACAGTTGGCACAATTTGATGTACAGTATTAGCGTAAATGTGTACGCATAACATATTGGTAACTCATATTATGTAGTATAGTGAGTATATGACATTACCGTTTCATGTTATTATATAGAATGTGTGTCTGGCACGTTTGGTGATGACTTCCGTCAGAATTGTAGCGACCACTGTAAAGGTGGATACGATTACTGTAGTAACGATAACGGTACTTGCGAACAGCTATGTGAGGCGGGATGGAAGGGAATGATGTGTGACCAAGGTAGGTGTAACAAAATATAAAATTATTATATGTATAGGTATTAAAGGTTGTAAATATGGAAGATCATAAAATGTTCTAAATTCCATATTTGATCATGACTTTTTTAAATTTAAAAAAAAACCTGTATTTACAAAAGAATATCGATTTAAACATGCCAAATTAGTATTTTGAAAAGAGATTTCCTTACTTGCGCTTCCCGCCTAGATTCAAATTAAATAAATTCCCTGCTAACAATTTTAACATATATTGTGACATATTAAATGAGTAATCTAGTTTCATTTTGATTGTGATTTGATCCGTATTACAAGTTTACACGTAGTAAATCTACTGTCAAACGGAATCAGTAGTATTAAATCATTAGTGTGCGAAAGTGTTAATAAATGAACATTTTCAACCTTTAAATATAATAAAAAGTCAATGACATGTTTTTGTCGTTCCTAACGGTATATTTGTGTAAATGAATATGTTACCAATATACTTTGCATATAACAAATACAATCAACCATGAAAACATACTAAGGATGTAGCTGTAGTGTACTTTGTTCCAGCAGCATGTAATTAGTAATTAATATCAATTATACCTTCATCAACATAGCCTAATTAGCAATAAAGATAACTATCAAAATTTAAATCACTGACGCTAACAATACCGTATGCTTACATGTAGCATAGGCTTGAGTGTACAGACATTCGACGTCCAAAACATTTAGAATAATTTAGAATGGATGTGTGATTTCAAAACGATGTCCAATGTTCAAACCGCTCTACTTTTGGTAATGGTCATCGGTATTAACTTCTTATTTACTAAACATATTCGCAGTCTTTAAGTTTAATGTTTCTTTGATGATTGTTTACAGAATGTGAAAATGGAAGTTTTGGAGAGAATTGCCTCCAGATTTATGGTCATTGCTTACATGGTCCATGTGACAGAGTCGCTGGTAACTGTATCGCTGGTTGTATGGCGTGGTACAAACACGTTGTATTGATGGTAACTTTAATTAAATCAATACTAACATTACTGGTATAAATGGCTTCTAAGGTATGTTGATGGACTAGTGATAAACTAGCATAGTCATGGAATTACATGTATGATAATATTTTAATGATTTTGACACCTCAATTTTTAATAAAACATTGTTTCAAAATATAAAAGCGCACGCCCACTGATGTTAAGACAATACCGATACGACGTTGTTTTAGCTTATGTTGTTCGTACTAGTGGCTGAAATTTACGCTCTCAATCAGACACATCAATATCAAATCAACAGTAATGATGTCAACTTTATCATTTTTAAACTTTAAGATCTAATTATCAATTCATTTTCCATTAAAAGCGGGTTATTAATGATAAGTATACTGTATCTAATCAATCCTTTTCAAATAAGTATAACATGCTTAAAACATACGCAATAATTGCTTGTTGTTGCAGAATGTCTAAACGGGTCTTATGGAATGAAATGTGAAAATACTTGAAGCAAAAACTGTCAAGATAAATCATACTGTAATAAAGACGATGGCCTATGTGAATGTAAGGCAGGGTGGAGAGGTGGAAAATGCAACCAAGGTTATCATATAATTGATAAATGTATTTGCAATTACAAATAACAAGCTCTGTTGTCTATTCTAATTAACAATGGAATACATATTTTCGTGATTAACATAGAATGTACAAAGAGGATTGAATCAGTCCATAATTTCATCTTTTTATAACACAACTTATTATCGCGTTCTGTTTTGACTTTTGTTGCAATATATCACGGAATATATCAGCGTATATACTAATTTGTTTCTTCTTTATAAATAGTATCTGAAAATATTTATGAATTTTTCCATAAAAAAAAACAGGTGACATACATGTGTATGTAAAGTCATGCGTTGAATAACCGTTATTGCGTAATATGTGCTAATTTGGCGTTGATTCAGTGTCCAGGAAAGTGTGTTAGCTAACAATAAAACACATTTAACAGAACTGTACACAGCACTGGATCGAGTTTTACTAACATTGACCATGCTGAGAAATCAGTACAACAAAACTTAAGGCATGCCTAATATACACTGATTTTAGTAGCACCAACTTAAATATCTACAAACAATATAGTTTGTTTTTTAATTAGTTATTTAATTAAAACAATGTTCATGATACATGGCACAGGTTTAAACACTTTTAATATTGTTTGTTATACTGACCGTTCACGTCTGTTGTATAATTGTATTGCGCTTATTAGTTTTATTGTATTTATTTAAATATTCATTTTATTTATAGAAATATGTGCTATGGGCTACCTGGGTTTCTTTAATGTAAAATATCTTGTAATATATATGTACATATGTATGTTTCTATATTCAATTAAGTTATTTAGAAAATTGTTATTCTTGTAGAATGTCCAAAAGAAATAAATACCGTGTACTAATTGTTTTCATAAATCCATATATTAATGGTATTGACTAGAAAATACTTTTATTTATTTCCAGTATGTACCAACGGAACATGGGATAACAATTGCGGCAGTACCTTATTGGCCCTTGTGATATATTTACTGGTTACTGTTCAAGTGGATGTCAGCCAGGATTCAAACAGACACAAAAATGTAACGATGGTATGTGTAGCTCTTTTCATTACAGTACAATGCTTATGTTAAAGATAATCTGTAACAGTTGTTGATAAAGGAATCGTTTAATTGTTTACACTACATCTTCACGTGTATAATATGTGATACTAGTTTTAATTTTGTTCTTTTAGAATGTGATGCTGGTACCTATGGACAAGACTGTACATTTAATTGCAGTGAACGTTGCTTCGCTCCTTCAGACTGCAACAAAACTGATGGACGTTGTGAGAGCAGTGTTTTAGGATGGAAAGGGAACTTGTGTGAACAGGGTAAATTTAAACAAAACATGTAATGTATATAAAAAAAATATACTCTCATATTGATTTACTAATATTATTTGCCGCTTACCCGTCATAATGTATACAACGTTTAATCATAACTGCTATCAAATCGGTACAAAATATCAAAGTAGATTATGGGCATATTCATATACAAATGGTGTGACAGATAATTTAAAATAGCAAATATTTTTGTGTAAACTAAAAATATCAGTTCATTATATTTAGTTAAATATTGATGTTTTAAATTATCACTGTGCCATATGTATCTTTGTCACACAATGGTGTGAGTCGGATAATTGTTTGAAAATGTTTCAATTGTAAGAAATAGAAAGCATAGAACTACGTTTCGGGTGAAGGTTAACTTATATATTATCTACTCTAATTAATCCAGGAGAGCATTTTATAACTACGATTACTTAATTTCATCTTTGAGGCTCCCAACAAAATCAACGAAATATTTATCTCCACGATATTCAAAATCATATAAACGTTTAAGAAATTTTGGTTGTACCGCACCTTCAATAACCATAATACATCTTACGTAATATCCGTAGCAGCAAGCATGAAAGGGTGTCATTTATTTATTGGTTTATCTTGTTTACTGCTCTTTTCTTTATTTTTGGCGGGAAATCTTAGACCACTCCATAGTTTTGGCGCGAAATACTGGAGAGAATTAGTGGAGGGGACCATCATAGGGTTGGTGGGTGGCTGAGTGGTGAACTTTTGGCGCCACGAAGTCGTTATTAAAAGATGCGACGCATTCCACAACGTGGCGCCAAAAGTTCACCACTCAGCCACCAGCACCAATCCTATGATGGTCCCCTCCACTAATTCTCTCCAGTGTTTCGCGCCAAAACTATGGAGTGGTCTAAGATTTCCCGCCAAAAATAAAGAAAAGAGCAGTAAACAAGATAAACCAATAAATAAAACTCCATATAACAGTGACGTCATCAATAAAAGGAGATACCTAATACATTTAGTCCATAAAGGTTCATTTATGATATACTCTTTGATGAGGACAGTCATATATTTATTGCTCTTAGCAATTTTATTGTTTAAAACAATACAGGTATATTATTATACTTTTCTTTTTATTTAAAAGAATTCAATATGGGTAGTAAAAATGTATATCAACCCATAGCAGAAGAAGTCTTGAAGACTTTTGCAGCTAATATGGCTAAAAACATGATGGGATCTCAGGGACCGTCCACTTCATCTCAACAAAGTGCTCAGGACAGAGAAGCTTCTATTGTCAGTAATTCCCTTAGACAAGATGGAATGGGGACCGGTGAAGGAGTTGCTTTTGTTGGTGGAATACCTGCCAATCCAGGATTTACAGTGAAAGAAGCAACAGGCACTAGTAAAAAGTTTTACTATACCTATACGCATATCTTAGGACCAGGAACAGAAATGAATGGAGTTTCTGTAGACACTAATGAAGATAAACCGATGTGTTTTACTTATGATTTTTGGGCTAGTTTCTTGTCTTATAACATATGTAAAGCAGCTGTGAAACCCTCAAGACTTCAGCCGTATATGTCCAATACTGATTCCTTTGAAATCCTGGGACATAGTGCCACGTTGAGTGATTTGGTCTGCAGTAAAATTGAGATACAAGCCGATGGCAGAACAACAACAACACCTCAACCCGATACCATTGAAGTGTTTCAGGACTTTTTTTGTAAATTCAGGCCTCAGGATTTGGTCTCTGTGTGCAGAAAATGACTCTTTAATGTCAACAAGGGATTTAGACAAAGTCTTATTGAAAACAATGTAGATGCCATGACATTGCCTAGAGTCAAACTAGTACTGCCAGCGGAGTATTATCAGAGCAGTACAAATGAAAGCTTAGAATTGTTAAATAATGGAAATTTTGATCTGTATAATGGGTTGTTTAATTTGAAATATTGGAGTACTGGTACTACATTTCATGTCAACCATTACTTTAATGGCGGCCGCATGCCTTGTGTTGCATTTGCTGGCATGATGAATCAATCCTGTAATAAAACCAGTTTAACCTTGGCAACAAAACTACCACCATCGGCATGGGGAATTCAGGCCAATATGGCGACTCAGGGTAACCGATTTCCCATATTGCCTGCCCCTAATCCTTTGTTTCGCTTTAAACCTATGTGTATACCGATGGGAATGGCACAGCGCATGGCTCAGTTTAAATGTACCTATAGTACAACCATTAAGTTTCATTTCCCTCCCCATCCAGGAATTGAAATGCTGTTTAAAGGAGATCAGGGGATATTGAACAATTATCCTCATAAAGATCCCTATGACAATTGTCAATCCAGTGCCAAGAGATTTTGTTTTGGTGTTCATGCAGAAGACTTTGTTATTCCTCTGACCAGTTATGATACTTTTGACAATAAGAAAACATCAGATTTACAGGTGGGCGATGCCAGTAAACTCTTGGATCCAACAGCACCCGATTCCACTGCTCAGACACTGATTGAAGAGAAGTTGAAAGCGGAAGGGTTTAGACATAGAAAACCAAAATTAGCCGATGAAAATGATCCATCACTACTCTGGTCTCCACAGCAGAGAAACCCCAGGAAAGGGAATTGGAATCAGAAGCGTATTCCAGAGCATATCTGAGACAAATGGGCATGAGAGTTGATGAGGTCAACAAGTTGTATCAGAGTATTGGTTATGATGAACCCACAAATAACACCAAATACGGCATCGTGAATTCAGGACCTTCACAGGGACTGATGGTGGACATTAATACCGTACCTCTGTTACCGATGCAAGTCAAAATGGACTCTTCCACAGAAGTCTCGATAACCAATTTGAAATGTATCAACCCAGAAGATGCATGGATAAAACTAGGTGTCCCTGAGCGCATGGTGGAGAAGTCCAAATCAGATCAATACAAGAACTGGCCGCAATTTGGAGACAAAGGCTTATTGGCAGATGAGATGTTAACGATAAAAAATGTAGATGCGGTCAGGAAGATGAACAAGTCACCACTGATGGCAGCTTCCAAGGCTTATAACCGATGAATCAGCAGAAGCAAAAATCCTTATACTAAGCCTATATTTGATGCGCTTCATACCCAGCCACTGAAAACCATTGACTATTCCTCTGCATATACACCATTGCAAATCTCTGGACAGAAACTGGACCCTGATTTGTCAGAAACTGAGAGGCCTTCCATTGCTGATGATGTTCATTTAACTGAATCTACTGTGACATAAACAAACAATCATGTAAAACCTTATTTTGTATATATATATATGAGCCGCACTCCAGGAAAACCGGGCTTATTGACATAGTTATGACGTCGAGGAAATCCCGGCCAAAGTAACGACGTCACAAAACACGTAGTATTTCGCTAACATAATCTTTGAATGTGTCTTTTCAATTGAATTTTATATTATAAATTTATCAAGGATAACTCGGATTTTCTAGATGGACAGTGATATAGAGGTAAGCAACTAAGTTTACATTTGTATTTTTTAAGTAAATATTTAATTTTACATAAGGACTTTAATGTTAATAGTGTTTTACACTTTGCGATACCGGCCAGTAAATTGTCGATTCATTTACACATGATGGTAAATTTGTTTGTTATAAAATAAAAATCTGCGATGTTATCTGATAAATAATAAACTAAGGAATTAATTCAATTTGAAATCGTGTATGTATAAACTGTCTTTAAAATGACACTAAAATATTTCAAAATGGCATTGAAATGATAATGAATCCTAGCACTCCCCCACCCACCAACAATGCAGTATGTAAAACGTGTTCATTAGACCTAGTAGAAAGTTAAATCGTGCCATCGTTACGATTTTAAATGAAACTTTTTTAATTGTAAATGTAATGTATATTAAAAAAAAAAATGAACGAAACTGCATATGAATTTATGACGTGCCGTTACATCTGTACGTAATATTATTGTTAACGATTCCATATTGACGTAATAGGCGCGGTGGTGTAGTGGTTATAGACATGGACTATTGTCCAGGAAAGCCGAGTTCGGATGCCGTGAGATGCAAATTCTTTATTTTCTTTCTTTTTTTTTTCATATCCCAAACCCTTATTAGTTTTATAATGACTCATTTTAAATGTTAATATGCGGCATTTGATTCCTAAATATAGATTATGAGTTTCGTTAGCACATCTAACATACTATCGATTTCGATTACATATTGTATCAGTCTTTTATTTGTTTCTATTTTTAGGAGCTAGAGAGTTTGTTCTCCGAACATTTTGGGAAAACACCAATTTCTACCCCATTTGCTTCACAAGCCAGTGACAGTGAGGACAATGAAGCCGTTCATGATGATGGTATCATTGATGAAAATGACCTGCAACTGAATGTTGATGAACGAGCAAGACACTTTCTAACAACCGTATGTGAAGAAAGGGCGGAATCAGATAGTGACGATGAAAGAGAGCATGACCCTCAAGATGATAATGTAATGTTAGAGGGTGACCAAGATGTACAGAGAATTAGGCAATTTATGTTTACTGGGTGTGGTTGCCATAACAACTGTCATACACATTTTAAAGAGCGAGATATTTACAAACACGTATTGGATGTGCGTGAAATGGAGAAAAGTGACAAAGAAATGTACATTATGGCAACACTGGTTGATAAATCAGACAATGAATCAACAAAACGCGGAAAGAAAAGACAGAGAGTAAGATATGAGTATTTTTTTCTTGGAAAACATGTATGTAAAAACACATTCAAACTTGTTTTTGACATAGGTAAACACAGCCTTCAAAACATTATGACACACATCAGTAAACACGGCGCAACCCCAAGAACACATGCAAATACAGGACGGAAACCAGCTAAGTCCCTTAAATTTGATGACATCAAATTGGTCGTTCAATTCATTTCGAATTACGCAGACGAATTTGGGATGCCACAGCCAGCTGCTCCAAGGGGACGGGACAATATACCTCCAATTTATTTGCCAAGTGATACAACAAAAAAATGTGTCCATGAAAAATATGTTGCTGGTTGTATTGAAAAGAGCCCAGAATGCCGTTCTGTAAAATATACCACATTCTGCAATGTATGAAATACATGTCTTTCTCATGTAAAAATAGCGACACCTAGAGACGATGTATGTGCTTCTTGTGAGAAAATGAGAAAAGCCATAATGGATTCTGTTACTAAAGGAGAAAATCTGGAATCTACAAACAAAATGAAAGAACATATATTGCAGGCGCAAAAAAAAAAGAGAAGTATATAACACATGTATTAAATTAGCCAAACAAGCCCATGGCATCTCTGAGGCAGAACAATATGTACACTATACGTTTGATTTCAGCCAAAATGTATGCCAGGCAGATGGGCCCATTGTATTTTACAACACTTAGAAAAATACAGATATTTGGATTTTGTCTGGACGGAGTTCCCCGGCAATTGAATTTCTTAATCGGTGAAAACGAGACGATTGGAAAAGATGGAACATCACCTCACGTTCCGAACTCTGTAATATCGATGATCGACTGGGCTTTACAGTCGCACGGCAGTGGCGAGACAACTTGTACTCTACATGCAGACAACTGCCCAGGTAAATTTTAGATTTTTTTCTTTTATGTCTGACTTATTTTTCATCATTACTATCTAGCATGTAAAATTCATTTTGACTTATGCTTATCTATAAATGTATACTATGATAATGAACTTGGAGTACAACGAACATACTGGCTAATATATTACACTATTTGTATAACTACATGTAATTGGAAACACGCATGTAAATTTACCCTGTAAGTTTGCAAGGAAAAACACTATTATTTAATGATAAGTGAACTAACAAAATATGTAAATTTTAAATAAATTATTATTTCACATACTTTAACTTCAGGTCAGAACAAAAACCAGTATGTACTTGGTTATTTTATGTGGCGAGTAATGACCGGAAAACACCAACGCATAGCGTACATGATGCAAGTGCTCGGCCATGCACGCTGTTTGGTGGACAGCGGCTTTGCCTCTTTGAAGAAACTGTATCGGCGTACTGACTGTGATACCATAGGTCAGCTTGAAGATGTTGTCAACAAATCATCGTCAACAAATGTTGCGTTCCGGTATCCATCATGGCAATGGCGTGACTGGAAATCGTTTCTCGAACCAGTATTCCGCCCGTTACGAGGAATAAGGTATAGCTTACCTAAACATTTACTTCATGCACACAGTATGTGTTCCTAGTTGTATACTGAGTAATGAGAAAACGTATTTCAATAGCATAAAACCAAAAAAGGAAAATACTTAAACGCTTGTAAACACATAAACGTCGCATGTGTTAAATTTTAGTTACTTAGGTTACATGTTTTAACACCATTTCTGAAATAATAGATTTGACAGAAAAAACAAATGTCATTAGACTACTAACCTTTGTCGTTTAAAAAGTGAAGTTCGACAACTAAATTCAGGTATTATATTTTTAAAATATAGCTATTATTTTATAGACCTTATTGAAAGAATTCCTTATGAAAAATAAAGACATGATTTTTCACTTAAAAAATAGTGATATTATTTTATCAAAATAAATGCTGTAATGACGGATCTAAAATGGAAAATATAATTTGATTATTTCACCAGATTGCGTTTTTTTATTGTTTGAAATAATCTATTCATACGGGCAATACCAGTACTTCATGATGTCGTCTGCAGAGCCCGGTGTTGTGAAAGTAAAGAAAGCCTTCGACGCCGACGAGACTTCATTGAATTTATTAAAGTCTCGTGACTTCACCTTCGAAGAAGATGCTATGCCAGATATTATCGCCCCCGAGGGCTTGTCAAGGGAGCGTAAAGACTACTTCCATAGAGTTGTCAGACCGTTTGTTCGACCGGCGTACCAGGACATAACGTGCCCAGCGCCTATTAAAAAACTTTAAAAGTTTATCTAATGTATATGGCCAATGTCACCATGATCACTTGGTTTCGTTAAAAATAAATCAATATCAATTAAAACTACATTAAACATGATGCATTTTAATGTTTTAATTTATAAATAAACGTTTGAATTAAGTCAGTAACATACACATAACTACATCGAGTATATGGGCATCCTCTACGCGATTGGGTAGTTATGATCTGAATGTGAAATTTATGCAAGCCTCGTTTTCATTATAACTTTCACTTGGTAGTTTGAAAGTATCGGGAATTGTACTTTTGATTTCAGACGTAAATGTTATCTACCTTCTGTGAGATAAGTGGGTAAATGTGATGTGAAATTATGTTGAGCGTTGATGGTGTTTTGGTTATTATAAACAGTAAAACCTATATGTATTGTCATCTTGTATGTGTATATATAACTACAGTTATGATCGTTGAAGAAATACAAGTACCGTTTTGATTATTTTTTATTCACATCTCTGAATTTGTGCTTGATTCGATACGTTGTGTTAATTTCTTTTCAATCAGCAAGGTATACAGAATAACTAAGAGTTGTTATTGCCATCGAGGTATTGTTCGCGCGCAAAAAAACGTCGTTTTTTTTCTGAAACATAACGTAAAACGTCGTACATTAACGTCGCACATTGACGTCGTGCATTATTATACCTCTCGCAGGAAAACGTTGATAATAGAAATAGTAATCGTCGTACAATAAAAATGAAAGCAGTTTTATGTTCAGGAAACTTTGTTTAATACGAAAATAAAAAAAAAATAAATTGTCAAAAAATGTCATTAAGCCCGGTTTTCCTGGAGAACGACCCATATATATATAATATACTAGGTAATACTAATAAATTGTATTTCTTATTTTATAATTTCAGAGTTGTTGTTCTTTCATTATACCATTGATTTATTTTAAACAAATACAAAGACCATGGCATCGGCTAAAGATACTGATACTCCAAAAGATTATGAAGACTTGGCAGGGATTAATTTAAAAGAAACACTAAGTTTTCCCTCAGAATAAAATGTCAGCAATTATATATATATAACTTTATTGCTGAAAATGGATCTGCATGGACCAGTATTATTCCATTGAGAGTTATGATGAATTATATCATTGCAGATATGGACAAGAATTGTATCACCACCAGCAATGAAAATTTAGCCAAAAGAAGTTACATTAAATATGTTTATGACAATTGTCTTAAACCCAAATTGAATTTCAATTTGAATACTTATGCAGTGATGGTGAATAGTACCTATAAAGATGACAAAGGAATTCTGGAACGTTACAAAGATTATGATTTTGGCTATCCCAACAATATAGCTACAATATTTCCAAATTATATGGAACTGATGATTCCTGGTAGTCAATTCTCTTGGATTCAAAGTAATGAATTTGGATTGGATTTAAAAAGAAGATTCCTCTCCTATATGAGTTCAGAAGATAAACAGGATTTTATGGAATTTAATTATCAATCCATTTATCCAAAACAACAACATCAACTGATTGCAGGAAAAGAACAGAGCATTATTTACAAAGGTTCCATTAAAGCCATGATGATGGATAACTGGATTTCCAACAGATCCAACAAGATATGGGAAGTGGACTTGAATATAAGTCCTGAAACCAGTTTTACTAATAATTCTATTAACATTATTGCCAAGGTCAGTATTATCAAAGGAGAATTGATCACTCAATTTACCAGAGGACAGCAAACCATATTGCAGATTCATGGATCACCTATATGTATTTTTATTAATGATTATCAATTGGATGAAAAGACCACTTATGTTTATGAGAAAAAGGCTCAGGGATTGCAACATATCATTTCAGATATTGATAAGGAACATAATAACTTTACTAGGAAAATCAGCAGAAATAAAGATATGGCTATCAGTATTAAAACAGATATTCTGGAACTACAATTGGTCACGCATTCAGCTACTTATGACAGAAATACAGAAACTAAAAGAGCTGAACAATATCTCATGAATATGGACCGAGTCACTACTCTTGAAAATAAAATAGATATACTTACCAGACAATTGGATCAAACCCAAGCCAAATTGGTCACTCAGGGTATTGATGCTGCTAATCTGAATATAGATCAAGCCTTGCAAGATGCAGTTAAGATTTTAATGTCTAATATGGTGGATGTGAAAGAGAAAATAGAGACCATTAATGAAGGAACTGGGGGAGGATTAAAGGTCAGTTACAATACGGGTCGATTCCGTATGGCATGGTGGATAATCATTATCTTCATGGATCTGCAGCTAAGAAAAGGAAATAGTTGATATGATATTGGGGAAAAAAATAAAAGACAACGATAACCATCAATATCAGTGTTCATTTTGTTTTCTTTTATTACCCCTTTTTCAATTTCTATAGGTAACAAATGAAGACATGGTTTCTTTAGTTGAAAAATCATCAATATATCTTAACATTTTCAGATTATTCACGCCTTTCAGTATATAGTCCTCTGTACACTCCTTCATGTACTGCATAAAGTCATTTTTCTCATCAAATTCTGAGGAGATACTCTTCAGATATCCACTGGTCATTTCCTTGTCATAGGCTTCTTCTGTAAACATCAATAAAATCACGTATTTATTAAGTTCTGCATCATGAAAAATACAACTTGGATTGTTTCTACTCGTTTTTTTGCGCATTGAAACATTAATTTTGTGTTCTGATCTTAAGAATGTTCTGTACCTACGGCATCTGCTGCTTAGGAACATGTGGAGATTGTAACGGAGGAATTGCAAACTGTGAAAAGTTAACAGGGACCTATGTACTTGGGTGTGTCGAAGGATTTGTTGGATATGGCTGTATCAAAGGTACTAATTTATGTAATACTATACATTAAAAATATTATTATTTTAAAAGCTTAATACACAATCAACACGTACCATACATATTCTAAACTTCATTATTATAGTAATGGGGATGTGTATTATAGTAATTGGTTTACATATCGAAGTTTAATATTAACCCTTTGCTCCTTAATACCGCAAAATACCGCACCTATCCAGTGCACCTCAATACCGCAAAAGACCGCATATATCCAGTGCGCCTCAATACCGCAAATCCCCGCAGTTATCGACTGCTTCATGATACCGCATTCCCCGCAGTGTGTTTTTAAACTCAAAATTATTGCATATTAACGCTCAAAACAAATGTCCGACCTTTCTTTTTGTAAACATTTATTCTACAGGAAGTGGATCCCCCCAAAAAAACATGTGGTTACTATTAATAATTACGCAATAAATAGTGTCCAATGAAACGAGGTTATTCCCATAGATCACGTGCGAAAGTTGTATGCGAGATCTGGAACAATCTAGTTGAAACAAGGTCATATTTCTAAAAATAACCGTGTTTTTACTTTATGCATCGCTAATCAAAATAAAAAAATCGGCATCTTTGAAGATTTGTTTTGTTTTACAGCTGATAGCTGTCGTCGGTTGGGAGAATTTGAAGGTGGTTTATGACACGTGGCCAGTGATATACCGAGTTGCAAATTCGGTAATAAACCTTTGATTGTTATCACAATTAAACTAAAATAAAAAAGTGTCCCGCTGAGAACAGAGGATCAAGTTGATTATACCAGGAGAATGAAAACAATCGGCCAGTTCGTTTTAGAACATCAAAATTTTCATTGCGACCGTGTTTTGTAATTTTTTTTTATCAAAATATTCAAGATTTTCGGCGTCTTTTAGAAAGTAACGTTGACGAGTGTGATTTTTCTGACTTTGATATTGATTCATCTGATGATAGCTCTATCTCTCTCTCTGGAAACGAGGATCAGACTCGTGAATGGATGAGCAATTATTTTGATTTGAGGGTGTGTTTTATGAAGCTTTTTATAAGTAACGATTTATCAATTTTTGTCAATAAATAACTGGTTCAAACAGGCAAAACAAACGCGTTAAAAATTGTCCGCTATTTGTTTATTTTCACTTTTTGCTGGAATGCAGTAGAAACAAAATAAATAACAGAATAAATAAAACTTTTAAACTAATCAGTTGGAAATAAAGATGGTATGACAAGTAAAGCTGGTCTTTACAAGTTTGAACAATACAAAAAGTAAATTGGTAGTGGCGAGGTCAAGGGTGGTGGGGTAATATTGTTTTTTTAAATCTGGATTCTGCAACTGTAAATTTAGTAGTGGAGTGGATGGATTTATGGGGGTGGTTTGTTGGAAACAGGTTTTCAAATTTATTTTTTATCAACAAAGTTTTAAAACTCGGATTCTGCATGTAAATCAGTCGGGTGGGGGTATAAGGCTAGAAAAATACTTTTCCAATATAAATCAGGAAAGGGGTGGTAATAATAATTAAAAAAATGAATAGGGAGGGGGGGGGGGGGGTAGGTACTGGATTCTGTATAATGTAAATGAGTTGTTATGAATGTTAATTTATTTATTAAGTTGTACACTGTTTATTTACATGAATTAGTCATAGTTATATATGGTATATTACCATAAATAAATATATTTTTGCAATTTTTTTTTTCTTACTTCACAAACCTATATTTTGTTACACAACTGTCCTTTATTTAAAAAAATTACATCACCAGAAAGAGAAATTAATTTTCCAAAAACTTCACATATACACCATAACTATAAAATCAGTATTTCACACTGTAAAAAGGAGTTAATTAACAGAGGTGTCAAACTTGAACATTTTTCCAATAAGCTGCATGGAGATAGTGCATGCAATCAGTTGTTATCAGTTATTTATTGGGTATTGATTATCAGATACTGGTCAACTGTTTTGACCTGTGATAGCTGATAAGGTAAAACCTATATGGAGCAAAGGGTTAAGTTTCCCATGCACCTGTTTACTACAAAAAATAAAACAGGAGGGTTGATCATTAATTTTCTTCGTTAACAAGAAACACTTCATACACTAACTGCTGATTTTTGTTAGCTTTTTAAAATCATCTCATTTTCAAACAGAAACACTGATAAAAGCCACCAAATAAACATGCAAACGCAAATATAAATCACACACAAATCACACGCAAAACGAAAAACGATTGAAAAGCTTGAAACTATTTAACTATTTCACAAGTGATATTATATTTGGATATACAGGCCGACGATCTCATTTTACATGTGTTTAGTGGAATTATACATAAATATCGCTTTTGTTGCGACAAATGTAGATATTTCGCTTAAAAATGGGAGTTCATGTTTAAATTTCAGATGAGGCTTCCGATTTTCCGTCATATTTGTTTTTGACCTCGTAACAATAATAATGTAACCAAATATAGTCATACTCGATTATATAGCGTTTGTCCGTAAGCATACACGATATACATACATGTTTATATAGTATCATATCCTGTTATACAGAAAATACACATGGCCTTGATTACGAATATATATTGTAACTCTCCCAGCGTCGTCTTCTCCACAAGCAGCCATTGTCGGTGGTGTATCCGCTGCTGCTGCAGTTACTGTTGCTGTTGTTGTGATTATGTGGATTTTAAAACGCAGACATCAGAAAATGAGGTAAGCAAAGTAGTAGCGTTTTAATATACAAATATCAATGGTTGAAATAAGAAAAAATATGTTGCAGCCATGTTTAAGCTTATCTGATACATGTAATATACATATCTTACAAAAATAACCAATATAGTTTAGATGGTACGCATACAATTATTGTACAATTAATCAATGAAGAGTGTATTAATTTGATTATTAGTTTCGATATTAGCTTCAATACTATTACCATCATGTATGGACGATCATTATTTAAAGTATACTTGTACTTCGTTGTTTAAATATAACATACAAAAAAATAATCATCTTACATTTTATACTTGACATTCATCATGTTCTTCTTTGTTTTGTGACGCTGATATTGTTCATATTAAGTGCCAGTTCTCGTAATTAAACAGGAAATAGGTAAACAAATCAAATAAAAACGTATATGATATTAACAGTATACATGTAATATCCTTAATCCATTGACCTGATATTTGAGTTAAGTAAGAAAAACAAAATATACATATTTTATTACTATATAAATTGTAAATTATGTAATACTATATAAACACAGGGAGCTGTGATAATACTTAGTTTATATAATATTTCAGTGTATCATATAAATAAAACAGTTATTTATTCATAATTAAATCTACTGATTTATATTGGATATCCAACACAAATATCACTTATAAACGAATTAGTAATTATATGAATTAATTAGCAGTATTTGGGCCCAAAAAGGACTATATTAATGAGATATATTTATCAATTAAAAATGGATTACTGTTTTACGATCAACTCTCTAAATACAAGGACATGCAACAGGTCATCCATTATATCTCAAATACTACTTCAAAGATTACACACGAACCTAACGTTTGAACTGGTATTGGGAAGTTTAACATTTTAAATTAATGAATAATTTACATGATTGTTTAATATCGCACATTACTAAAAAGAGCATTGCATTTTATAAATACACATTTCATAGAAGCAACATCCAAGGGTACGAAAGACAAGTTGATGCTTTACCAAGTGTTAGTTATAACACTGACAATCCAGCAAACAAGTACAATGCATTACAAGTGACCCATGGTAAGGAGGCACCTTCTGTTTTATGTAAACACAACCAATTTCTTGTCTTATTTGTTTCACGTGTTTTTGATTGTTTACGGCATTGGAATATAATGGAAATAATAATATACGTATATATATAGCTGCTTTAAATATATATTGTAACTCTCCTGATCGTATTCTTAAATAGATGGCGAGCAAAATATGAAAAAAATGAGATTAGATTGCATAGCTGATTTATACAATATATATAATTAGTTACCTGATAAGGCAAGACTACCTGATATCTACTTAATGAATACTATGCATTCTACATACGATGGTTTAACACGCCCAAAGTGATGAAACTTGTTTTCTAATGTCTTGAACTAGAGTGAGCTGATATCCAAAGTTTCTTAGCGATAATATAGGCAAAACTTTGGATTCTGGTTCTTCTTAGCCATTCAAATGCGTGCATTACATATACACAGGTTTCCATAACCAGGCTCGTTTACTACAATGATTGTGCACTGGTAAAAACAAACAGAAGGCAGCAATGTTTACAGTTTGTAAGATGGTTTGCATTGTCGGGATATTATTCTGTGATAATATGTTATAGTTATAATTTTTTTAAAAATAGTAGATATTCAATATTTGCTAAATTCGCAGGGAAGGTTAATCCGTATGATACACTGGATACTGCTGAAGAAGAAGACACTGATGTTTACGAAGCTATGGAGTCTTAACACGGTTTGTCATATATCTAGGTACTTGTACAGTATAACACATATATACAACCACAAATGTTTAAGTAGTTTATAAGATAGATAAGTAAATGCACATGACTGTCATATAATGCTTTATAACGAAACCAGTACATTTTATTACCTGTTTTGATTGACAATCTTGGAAAAAGAACAAAATTTTAATGTATGGAATGTGTATTGAACTACATAAGGAAGCAACTAATAATATGTCCTTTGTTTATTATTTTTATTCAGAATACAATGTTGATAGTAATGCAATTTCCAATACATGCTATAGAAATATTAAAAACGAGTGGAAAAATAATTGAACAACTCACCAGATCACTGAAGATAGAAATATGATGGGCTCGAAACTAACAAACTTACAATGGTTAGTCTTTGTTCACAACAAACGCCATAGGATCGATTCCAAGCTTGACACAATGACACTCAAAAAGAACATACAGTACTAGTTCAACCAAGGAAACGAACTCAATAAACGATTCACAAGAGCACTGAGCCTAGTTTGCAATTAAGTTAATATGAATCGTATAAAATAAACCAAAATAAGTATCAAAAGTTCCAAATATTATTTACTGTGGCACTACCGTATAAGAGTAATACTCTGCCTGAAAATATATATATATTTACGAATATAATTTTTTATTTATAAAGTCATATTATTATAGTACTTTTGTCATGTATATGAACACGAACTATATGTGTTATTCTCATGTATCTATTCTTAGATTTTTTACTACTTCTACTTGCTTAGCAGTGTAGCCATTATGGTTTTTAGTATGTTACAACGTTGCGTACAAGCAGCCGAAATGGTATATTATCTCCAATTATGACATTGTTGTAAATTTTAATATTCAAACACAAGTTTTTAACTTTCTACACCAAAATATACTTTTTGTTACTAAATACATATTTATACATCGATAACCTGATTTCCCGCCATTTTTTATCTTAAATTGTATACGGTTAAGCTCCGCCAATAATTTTCGAGTCGAATGTATTATCGAACATCATAACATAGTACATGTAGGTAAATGATAAAAAAAGGAATTAGTTCATTCATCGCAGGTAAGAAATAAATTATGTATTATTGCAACTGTTAAGTTTCGTGTCCTACAAATGTATCCAGATGTCTGAAAACCTCGTTCGCTTTGAATAACACAATGGTCATATAAGGAAATATATTGATTCACTACCGCCACGTAAGAAGGGTGTCTAAAGAACTTTGAACACACCTGTGCAATAGGGAATATTATTCCCGAGTCCGCAATCGGTAAATAAAACGACAGCATGTCAATGAAATGGCAAGATAATGTCATGATGCTAAGACATTATATTTCCCATTTTTCAATTTAAGTAATAAAATACATATACGATGTTCAAATAGTTCTTCTTAATCCCCGTCTATCGTAATTATTTTAGCGGGGTAATAACGCCCAATGTCATTTATCAATTTCTCCCATTATAACATATTCTTTCTTTCTTTTTAGTTGCATTTTATATTTGATAAATGGACTGATGTACAAACCTGTCAAAATTGTAGGCTACATTTCTATACAAAATTAGCATCGGAGTGGATTGGCATTGCGGTATCCTTAATCTCCATTGCGATTTTTTCTCAGGATTACGATGTTACGGCTTAATTTATAACAAAACTTCATGTCCATTTCAAGATCGAAAATCTACATATCATATATAAGAAAATGTGAATCATTGTTTTTTGGTTAACATAAATAAACCTAATTTTTGAAATATAATATTGGAGGAATTAAGTGTATTATATTATAAAGCTTAAAATGTCTAAATTACTTTAAGAATAACATATTGATACGCACGTATGCGTTTCCTAATTGTGTTAAAAAATGGGCGTTATATCATACATATACATGTTTACAAGTAGCATGAATAAATTTATTCATTGAAAGATATCATAATTGATTCATGAGTTTTCTAATTCAGGAAATATTTCATTTGGTGAATATTGCCAACAAAAAGACATATCAACCCTCCACAAAACCATTGACACCGATGGCAACATAAAAACGTGTAGTAGAACGTCGATGTACCTGTTGTAACATATTAGGATGGATACTTGGTAATGATATTTTCTGTCTAAGGTATAACCAATAGTGTCAGCATGCTCCGTCTCTGTTACAGTATACTCCGGAGTTTGGCACAATACTCATTGTCTCCACACAAAAAAATTGAAATCAATGTCTTTATACCGCACAAAAGCAGAGCTAAAATACAATAACATAAACTGAGCATTTTGTTGCATCCACATGTTGAATCGCTA
The DNA here is from genome assembly GCA_029582155.1 of Panopea generosa. Taxonomy (NCBI): domain Eukaryota; kingdom Metazoa; phylum Mollusca; class Bivalvia; order Adapedonta; family Hiatellidae; genus Panopea; species Panopea generosa. The sequence goes on along the minus strand of CM055896.1, from coordinate 31,156,018 downwards.
ATACATGTAAGTACCACCAAATAGAAAACGCTTCTTTCTATTCATAAATACACCTTACGGAAGATTCATGTGATCATGTTATTAACGGATATTAGCTGGAAGTTCCTTGAGAATCATTTGAATCTGGCAAGTGCTTTACTCATACGATGGGCGAAGTAACGGATCTAATTTAACCACAAGTATTGTTATATCAACTAATCTATACAATTGTTTGATTGGGTAAAGTTACTTTATCGAAATTCATCATTCTATTTGTGCATGACAGATAGCACTAGAATAGCGGTGTGACTTCAAAGAAGCAACTTCACTTCCAATGCTTAAGTCCAGTTTCTTGAATGTGATATTTCTTCATGTACCGCGAGAAAAAGTCATCCATCTATCACGTGATCGCTCAAAATTGAATGTTACTTATAACGTGAACGTTTTGAATATTAACCGGTTAATTCATTATTCAAAAATAAAGTTCTGAGTAATCTGAAGTATACAAGCACCTAGTGAAGTTTGTAATGATTCAAACAGACGTTTGTCGAGTTTTGCATCAGAGTTAAGAAAGTTAAATGAGGAGACCAAAACACAAACATGCGTTTAAATATTTATATTACTTGGAGCTATCTTTTAAATTTCCGTAGATAAAATACTGATTTTCAAATAGTATCATTGAGAACTATTATATTTACAAATTTGTAAGCGCTTGTATTTCAACGTGTTCGAAAACTTAAATTCAAATTAAATGGATAATATTTCCGTTTTAACAAAATAAAAACGTCAGACAGTGAGAGTGACATGGATATTCTCAATCCTCGAATTCAGAACATCACCATCGGCTTTTGTCTCACTGTTATTTCGTTTAACGGTTCGCAGTGTTGTCACTCTCAATGTCAAGTGGTATTCATATAATGTAACCACTGGACAGTATGAATCACAGCATGTTAATGTAGTTTTATTTATTGTAAAATCAGAACTTTTAAAACCCTATGACAATAAAATTGAATCTTACCCGCTATTATGGTTTTCTGTAACAACATTGACATCATTTTTGTATTGACATTCCATATATGTATAACTGTGTGAAAGCTTTTACACTTCTAACCATTGTTTGAGGGTAATGGTCAAGTAAAAGTGACTGCACATTGGCGTATTGTGATTCAGCATACATGTGTGTGTTAGTTGCTACATATATCATAAGTATACTATAACTAAACGACTTCATATTGGCCAAATTCTTCCATCAATCAATCAATCTTTTTCAACAATCATCATACTATTACCATGACAAACATAATTTTACCATGAAAAATCAACATCATTTCATTGTTACAAATCAACATTATTTTTCAAAACAAATCATCATCACATGACCAATCATCATCATTTCATCATGACTAATCATCATCATTTTATCATGACAAATCTTCATCATTTTACCATGACAAATCAACAAAACTTTACCATGACAAAACAAATTAATTTTACCATGACAAATCATTATCATTTTACTATGACAAATCATCATTTTACCATGACAAATCATTATCATTTTACCATGAAAAATCATTATCATTTTACAATGACAAATCATTATCATTTTACAATGACAAATCAACATCATTTTACCATGAAAAATCACCATAGTTTTACTATGACACACATACTGTTACCACGACAAATGAACATCATTTTACCATGACCAATCACCATCATCTTAACATGACAAATGAACATCATTTACCATGACAAATCATCATAAGATAACCATGACTATTGGAGCTATCTTTTAAATTTCCGTAGATAAAATACTGATTTTCAAATAGTATCATTGAGAACTATTATATTTACAAATTTGTAAGCGCTTGTATTTCAACGTGTTCGAAAACTTAAATTCAAATTAAATGGATAATATTTCCGTTTTAACAAAATAAAAACGTCAGACAGTGAGAGTGACATGGATATTCTCAATCCTCGAATTCAGAACATCACCATCGGCTTTTGTCTCACTGTTATTTCGTTTAACGGTTCGCAGTGTTGTCACTCTCAATGTCAAGTGGTATTCATATAATGTAACCACTGGACAGTATGAATCACAGCATGTTAATGTAGTTTTATTTATTGTAAAATCAGAACTTTTAAAACCCTATGACAATAAAATTGAATCTTACCCGCTATTATGGTTTTCTGTAACAACATTGACATCATTTTTGTATTGACATTCCATATATGTATAACTGTGTGAAAGCTTTTACACTTCTAACCATTGTTTGAGGGTAATGGTCAAGTAAAAGTGACTGCACATTGGCGTATTGTGATTCAGCATACATGTGTGTGTTAGTTGCTACATATATCATAAGTATACTATAACTAAACGACTTCATATTGGCCAAATTCTTCCATCAATCAATCAATCTTTTTCAACAATCATCATACTATTACCATGACAAACATAATTTTACCATGAAAAATCAACATCATTTCATTGTTACAAATCAACATTATTTTTCAAAACAAATCATCATCACATGACCAATCATCATCATTTCATCATGACTAATCATCATCATTTTATCATGACAAATCTTCATCATTTTACCATGACAAATCAACAAAACTTTACCATGACAAAACAAATTAATTTTACCATGACAAATCATTATCATTTTACTATGACAAATCATCATTTTACCATGACAAATCATTATCATTTTACCATGAAAAATCATTATCATTTTACAATGACAAATCATTATCAATTTTCCATGACAAATCACCATCATTTTACCATGAAAAATCACCATAGTTTTACCATGACACACATAATGTTACCACGACAAATGAACATCATTTCACCATGACCAATCACCATCATCTTAACATGACAAATGAACATCATTTACCATGACAAATCATCATAAGATTACCATGACAAATATTATTTTACCATGACAAATCAACATCATATACCATGACAAATAATCATCATTTTACCATGACAAATCAACAGCATTTAGACGTTCAGGCAGGTTGGAAAGTAGCTTGGCAGTTTGTGTACGAGGGCTGGGTTAACTTAAAACATGGTGTTATGAATCGGTTGTGATATTACAGTAGGTTAATATAAAACACCGGAAACTTTCGGATACTATATAAATATTAATACACATTCTATAGAGTTAAATCGGCATAACCAGTAAATTCAATCTCTTACATGTAACCAACTTTGTGTCAGCACTGTTTAGTAGTTTCGGCGCACTTCATTCCGTGAGGCACATGTTTTTTTTTTTAAATTGAACACATTTTGTTCTATATTTTGAAATAAACACACAGTATTCAGTGTGTCATCACTGTTTGAAATTAAATGCACACTAATGTACATTATTGCTTATATTTTTTTTCTAAAATAAATCCTCATGTTTCAACTGTATCCCTTCTTCAATTAAACGTTACCTGTCAACACAACTGAACAAAGAGAAAAATCATTAACCTGTATATAATTTCGAAAACAAGGTATTATTGTAATATTTAGCGTAAATTGTGACCATTTTCGTTATATCTAGTGCGAATATACCGTACTTATCAAATTAAAGCCTATATAAGAACTCGCTATTATTGTCAATATTTGAATTTGAACCCGTGAAATAACGTATAGTATTTAATCTAACTCATATCGGCTATATCCGTAAACGTTAGAAAATTTCCGGGCATCATGAATTAAAAATGCGCCACAGTCCGGGTAGCTGGTTATGTTTTAATTTAGATTTCACCGCCGATCTTGTAATATTTATATACAGCGCAGTGGTTAGATAAGCGGATTGTCGCTCGGGCGATCCGAGTTCGAATCCGTTGCTAAGAATTACGTTGTTTTTGTTAACTTCCCTTCGAAGACTACATCATAGCTACATTATATTGCATACATTTAATTGAGCATATGTTCTTATATCCAAGGATGGCGGAATTGTCTGAGTATATACGTCTGAATCGGAAATGTTACGATATTTCCGTCATTTAAGCTGCTAATTTGCATATTAGCATTACTGATATGTAAATATATAATGAAAAACGATTTAATCACGTGTAAGATCGGTACAAGTTCATATGAATCCACGGAAGGCACTGAAAATTCACGAAAATGATAGTCATTTATAAACATGTTGTTGGGTTCTTTATAACAAAGATCTTTAGTTACTGGTTATGCAACTTTCATATTAACATATTAAACACAACTCAGTCATTTGCAAGATGTATTTTATAAAAGGTGCATACACATTGTGTAATAAAATCAAGTGACTCCGTTTGTTTTACTATTCTTACTGTTGTTTTTGTTGGTGACATGGAAAATGCCATCAATATAGACTAACGTTATTGAAACGATAGTACGGTATATATGCAAATGTAAGTATTATAATGAGCCTCTCACTGGTCACCCCTGCCTATTGTAAGATGGACACTTAACCCTAAAGTGTCCATCCACAAACAGCAAGTTGTGAACCATTTTTGAATAACCAGGAACAACTGTTCTGTTTATAATATGTAAGGTTGTAATGGGGTATAGCTGTAGCGTAGTATTTTATATAAGGTAGCATAATGAATATAAACATTGTAAAATATCATAATATTACATGTAATATAAACTTTTACACTCTTCAATATATAAATAAAATATCACAACACTCATTCTGTTGTGTTGATATAATACCTTTACTAGGTTACTTGTTTACCTTGATAATATTATCGGCGAATGGTTTAAGGTTCCAAGGTCAAGTGCTGAGGTAAGCAGTTCAATCTCAGCTGAGTCCATATGCAAAATACTTTATTTCAGTAAAATTTCCATTTACCTGCAGAAAGGCAGTGGTTCTTGTCGGATTAATTCTTAACTATTTGTCCACCAATAAATATCCAGAAATGTGTAGAAAATGCGTTAAACTCCACTCAGTTAATCATATATTTGTTGTTACATGTATTTATTGCTGCGTCACAAAACATTCTTTGTCTGCTTAACATTCCAAATGCGTCCTTTTGTATTGTGGAAGTTAAATGAGAAAATATAAACAATGAATGTTGTGTGCATCCAACTAATATCAAATCAAACAATTTATAAGTTGGGCGGTAATGTAGTAAATGAAATGTTGTCCGCTTACGCCAGAGGTCGAGGGTTCAATATCAAGCAAGACCTGAGGCCAATGAAATAAAAACACTTTTTTTGCTACGACAATTTTTAAACTACACCGTTTTTTTTCGTTTTTTAAAGAAAAAACAGCAAAGGGGTTTCAACAAATATTGTTGTCATCCATGTAACAAAAGATAAAGTATCTAAAACAGAAAAAAATTCATGATGCTATATTGTGTTATTCCTTTCAAACAGTGAGTTTTATAAATTACTACGATTACAAATTTGGCCGCAACTATGGCAATTTTACACTAACTCAATAATGAAAAAAGTTCTAAAGCGGAAAATTGTTTCATTCTTTCTAAAATGAGGCACTATAACAAACCATATCAGAAAATAAAATAAAAGATATATGTCACCATGCTTGTTTCTAAGTTACAGTGCTATATATTACACCCCCTTTTCGTAAAATGGCCGCAAACGATGCATTTTTACACTAATTCAATAAAAGAAAAGGGTTTAACGCAGAGAAGTGTTTCGGTCTTTCTATAGAGAGGCACTTTAACAAACCAAATCAGAAAATAAAATAAAATATACAGGTCACCCTAATTCAATAATAAAACAAGTTCCATAGCGGAGAATTATTCCATTCTTTCTACAAAATGACACTATAACAAATCATATTATATATTCAGAATAGAAAATAAAAGATACATGTCACATTGCTTGTTACTTAGTTACAGTTTTCAACAATTTTTCAGTCATATCGCGACGGTGTCTACTTGAGACAGTATTCTAAGCGCTGTCACACTGGAGTATCGTGCCGCAGACACATGATATGATACCCCACCCAGTCACATTGTACTGACACCGGGCCGACCAGACCAAGAACTCTCCTCTAAATGCTGAGCGTCAAGCGAGGAAGCTTCTAGTACGATTTTTAAAGTCTTTGGTATGACCCGGCCGGGGATTGAACCCACGACCTTCCGCATGCGAGACGGACGCTCTACCACTAGACCACGCCGCGGTTACAGTGTTGAATATTACCTACTAAATACATAAAATTGCCTAAAATTGTCAAAAATGTAATCATTATCTGTTGTTATTTTGATAAATGAAGTTCTGTTGCAGAGGTAATTTTCATGTTTGTGAATGATGTAATATATTACAATTATAATATTTGTAATAATTGTAATTGATGCTGTAATTACTGTTATGTTGTTTTTATACATTTCATTTAAAATTGACGAATATCAATATTTGTGAGTAAAAGTTGAAAACTTTAGAGGCCTAGTGGTAAACCCATACACTGTCAGTCAAGGGTCGTACATATAGGTTTGATCACCAGTGACCTGCTTCTCAACATAATATTTTCAGAATTGTATCTACGAGTCCTTTCAAGTAATTTTATCTGGTATTTGACTTGGCTTTAGCTGTCACACCGTCACCCAAAATATTACATAAACTTGGCCATTTTTATTCCTGTACTAGGCTACTCCCAACAATAATCTTTGTATTGCCTTTCAAATTTTAGAACACTGGTGAACTGGCAGTGATTGTTCTTATTTTTTCATAATATGTGCATTTTCTACAGTCTTTAAAACAAACATCAAACATGTTACAGTTTATTTAATACTATTTCTTAACATGGTCCAAATACCTGATTCACGGTCACAATACATGCTTCTGGCAACACATATTGTAATAAACGGGCCTGGTCCTGGTGAACTACTTGACTGACTTCATCACTAAAAACTAAAGAAAGTTTTTATGGTATAAAGAAATAAATGACACTGTTTGTGCGCATGCAAGCTTAATTTACATCGCCACCAGATTCCCACATGGGTGATGCACCCAGAAAAGTGAACAATTTAGTATTTTTAGGTGTGTGGGGGATCGTGCAGGAAATAAACAAAGAAACCAAATCGTATGTTCTGCTGGTTCTTTAGCATGCTTGTTGTATAGCACCAGCAAAAGTGTCTTTCTGAATGACTGTTAGTATCGTAAGATAGCCAGCCCCGAATAATCAACCATAAGCTAGTAATCACGTGCTCTACCGACTGTCTGGCTAAAAATATGGTAAAGTGCTTTACTAAAACAGCACAATATATGGATATAGTTTGACAACTCAATGTCTATAACTTAGCATTAATTGCTGTTTTGATATTTATGTTGAAAGCATTGAACAAAATATCATGGTTATAAACTGATGTGTATGTGGAAATATTTTACTGAATGCAACTGAACATGTTATGTAACTAGCAGTCAAGAGGTTGCAAGTTCAGATCCCAACTCGACTTATCTCTGTGTTGATTTAAATATATGCAAATACCAATATTGTGTCTCATCTTCATTTGTATCTAATCGCTGATTGCAATGGGAAAGTTGTCAGTTACTTGCACGGAGATAGGGTGTGCCAAACAAGTGGTCACAGGTTTGGTCTCCACCAGATCCTCGGTTGATTATTGTGTTGTTTCCCATAGTAAATATAAGCTGAAAAGGTTATACAACATTGAAAATAACCATTGGCGCCTTTTGATAATTTCCACTTCTTCATTTAGTGCTTCTGTGCACGTTGTTTTTATATCACGATATTGATTGGCCTTGAAACTTCATTTTCATGTCTATTCTTAGTTGATGAAGCCATGACAGATATTTAAAGCACCGACATAAGAATCTCAATCCGTCTATAACCTGAGGCTCTGTATATCATTCCTGAAATGTATTGAATAGTTTCTTATTTACACCATTCATGTAACAATTATAGGAAACAAAGAAAGTGCATCATTTTTTTTTAAAACATATACTGGTTTTATCCCCTGTCGAATAGCAGAAAGGGAACGTGAGAATACTGCCTGTTCATCCGTTATATATAAATACATTTTCTTAATAAAGGTTTTGGTTTTCGTAATATAGTTGTCCATCTGTAAATGTTGATTCACTCTCGCACTCAGGAAATAATTCATTTTATATAGTTGTTTATCTCTAGATATCATAAAGTAAGTTATTTTTGTTATGTGATAACATCAGTGAGTTATAATTAACCATCAATTTACCTTCAACTCCATTGCTTTGTGTTGATTTCAAGTGATATTGGACACTTCCATATGTACAAGTTATGTATAACAATGACCCATAAACTTGTGTCTCCCATATTGTCCTTCAATATGAATGATTCACCAAAATTGTAAATGCATCAGGTCAGCTATATATCAAAATTCAACAAACTTCAAAAATTATTCTTCCTTGTCTCCATCCCGGTATGGATAATATTGTTTCAGGTTAAGCCGTAATGTATTCAGCGCTTTGGAACATATTTACAAATGATTCATATCCGAAATGGAGTTATCCAAAATGTTAACACTACGAGCATTGGTGATATCTTCGACTTCGTTATGTACAAGCGCTTCTGAGGGCTAAGGACGAAAAACACAATACGCGTCCATGCTTTTCGGTCGCTTTTTTGACAAAAACCTGTCCAATTTACATTTCTGACATCTTGAAATGAATAAAAAAAACATCGCTTAATTAATATCCTAATGCGACTCGACTTTTAATTCACCAAACAGCGAAATGAAACACCGAAATTGAAAATAACAGAAAGGAATTATGCGCGAAGCGGTGCTAAGTAACAACTCACATAAACGTATTTAATACTGGTTTTACCCAGGAAGCGGACTCAAAAGCGGTTGGTTGAATAAATGAGCTTTTTCCCGCTATTTAACTTATTAAATAATATGAAAATCAATATCGATTAAATTTCTAGCCAAACTGTTTGCATGATATACAGGAACGAGAATGACACCGCGTAGAAATTATTATATGGATAGTTTTTTAATATAAATGGCGATGTTTGTTGTGCAGTAATTGTTTAACATCACATGTAACACAATTGATTGTGTCCAGTCCATCTCTTGTGTTGTACTCTCATTAGATTTTACATATACATGTACAACGTGCAAAATAAATGAGCTCTGAAGTGTTTAACGTTCGTTGCTAATTGCATGTAAGTTCATATCTCGAGAGTATTCATCAAATGATTTTAAATTAATAAAATTAATGCTTACAGTCTGTACTAAAATATACAATGTATTCATTATCCAACAACTTTAACCACAAATAAAATATTTAGTTGTATCAGCATGTGAAAACCGATAAATGCAACTGCCTGTCTTTTACTCCCGCCTTTGTTAAACTAAATTGCAACGGTAGAAACAGGAAACAGATCCATATTTATCATTGCTAAGTAATAACGGTTAACGGAATGCTTTCATCTGATGTGAAATGACAAAATTCTATATACAGGTTACAGTTTTATGTCCGTTTAAAAATGGACTTGATATTAGATATTATTTGTATTTGGATCCTGACCACCAAACAAGTGTTGCTGTGCACGCCAAACAATAGTTTGTTCAAGCATACGTTTCCTTAATATCCATTTATAAACAGGGACGTAGTAAGGTAAAAATGTCTTTGTGCTTAGAAATAAGTCTATTCCGTAGAACGGACCCATATCTCCCAATTGGGTCTGTTAAATAACAGCGCACTCAACCAAGTTGATTGGTCAGTTAATGTAGTTTAGGAGAAAGTTTTAATGACGCCATAGTTTAGTAAGTGTTCAATTACTATGAACTGTGGTCCAGACATATATAGCTCTGCTTTTTTCATTGGGGGTGGGGGGAAGGGGTAATAGACCTGATTTGGGAGATATCAGGTCCTGGGATAGAATCGTAATACGTCAAAAGTTAGCTTATTTCCTACAACACAGGACAGTATAACCTATCCTTATATAGTCACTGCTGCATTAAACAGTATTCCCTTATATAACCTCAAACATCAATAATTAGTGTATCACAATAAGCAAATAGCCTAACATAGAATCATCTTCTGTCTTTATGGAATGGCTAATAATGCATGATAATATCTTGTGGATCTTTTTACATTAAACAAAGTGTCCATATTGACTGTTACATCTATGTTTTTCACCGATTCATGTATATTTTATGATATTTGTCATACTAGAAATGTACCCCACCCACTTCATTACTATAGGGTCAAAATATTAAGCTTGGTTGCAAAACATTTATGCGTCTCAGTTGCCGATAATGTTTCGTGACTTTTCGCTTGACATATATTCTTTGAATTTTGTTGGAGAATCGTACCAGTTTTTATTTTCTGGTAATCGTCTTTTAGTTTCGTGTTATTGACTTTAAATTCTTCAGTAACCGCTCCATATTAGCCAATGACTATACGCGACGTCATCAAATGCTTCTACATTTGTAATCAAATAACTACACATAAATGTTATTTTATTTCTAAATACTTTAGAGCACAGTATAAGTCCCTTGCCTATATTGAAACTGACAAATGATCTAATTTTAATGTTGAGAAAGCAATTTCCACATAAGGACATGTGTAACCGAGAGAATTGTAGCGACATTTTTTTATCGAGGAAATACGGCGCGCATGTTTTATGGTGTTGAAGTTTTGTTGTTACTGAACAGTCCAAGTCCAGTATATATTTTATGCAGTTTATTAATAACAGTTTATGGATGAATATTAATTCAAAGAAACATGTAATAACAACAATAAGTTCAGTACTTACATTTATCTCATTCACGAATCTGATGTTAATGTGGGAAGAAACGTAATACAAAGCTATTTTGTTAATGTTGTGGAAATTCTTGCATCGGTTGATAATGTTATGTGTTACTTTTATGTAACATCTGTTTTTATATTTTTTCGTAAATTAAATGTAAAATAGAAAAGTTCTAAAATTTAAAACATTATTTCGATGAATACCATTTTTTGCATCTTGTCTCAAAAAGAGCTAAATGTAAACTATATTGTCTTGATCTGTGCACAAGCGGTCAACGTGGTATTAGAAAACCACGTGATAAACGTTACCAATTGGAGTGCAGAATGAGAAGTCAGTCATGTGACATTAATCACATTGTCGAATTAACACCCATTGCATTATGTGCAAGAAACCATAATATAACAAAAAAGTATCCGTACTAATTTCTTATCGAGCTAAATCAAAGGTGAAAATGCGTCATAAAGCTCCGTAATTACTCACTGTGACAACCGGAGACATTCAACGTCACTTATTTTAATAAGTGACATACTATCGGTATATACCTTAATATGTTATTACGTTTTCTTTGATATCAGGAACGGATCTGAGAGAAGCAGTATGTTTGTAGCTCTAATGAATGTGTTTGGAAAGAATGAGGATTGAACAAGAGGTCACCATTCCGCCTGTCATTAGGAACTTGAGACAGATACGTCAACAGATCATAGCGAGCTTTGTATGTAGTTTGTGATACGTTGTGCATGTACAAGTAACTGTTTGTCCTTTGAATGTTGTGTCGTTTGATGTACATATATCAGCATCAAATGACGCAACATTCAAAGGACATACTCATCACATAATCTGACACAAAGGTGTTTAACTTTCATGAGAAATAATAGCTTTGTTTAGCGTCGTGAAGGTGTACGAGGAGTGATCTAAACTTAATGAGACTGATGCTATTGTGGAAAGGGTATTTGGAATATCAAACTGAAACAAAGACAAAATGAAATGCAACCTTTATTCAGGGGCAGCGAGATGCTGGCACATGACGTCGAGCGACGTCAACTTTCGACTCTACCTTTAGCACATCAAAGTTTATCGAAATACTCTCCATCACATGAGATACATTTATTTTGTCTGTCGATCCACTGCTATAAATGGCATTATACCACCGTGAATCTAGACCAGATACAACGTTATGTGGAGCATATGAAACTTTGTTAAATGAGTCAAATCTGTTAGGTTTCAATACGTCCTTAAAGTGTCAATGCCATCTTAAAACCAATACCCGTAAAACAGACGGTTTCACAAATGTTTTCTGCATCATTTCGTAAATTTATATAGGTGTGTTTCCAAGCTCAGTTAAAAAAATTAATTACTGCGCGATTTTTTCGAATCTGTACACGTCATTTCTTGTTATTATTTACTACAGCAACGGTTGACTTGGACGATTGTTTGCTAACGGTAAAGGATATGACGTCAACATTTATAAAACGTTTGCGTACGACGTCATACAAGATGCAGACAAAATTGGGCTACACTCGAATGTGTTGATTTTTAATTATATGTTCTTTTCACAGAAAATCTGATCTACTATTTTTCGAGCCCCGCCCTTCCGTTCATGGGTTACTATAGCACCGTATCAAATGAGCTTATTTTTTTTTTTTTTATTATTTTTTATTATTATTTACGTATCATGTACATAATTACTTCAGCTTTATGTACAGACAGTCCTGGAATGATAAAATCAACAGATACATATTTTAGAGCAAAAATCTCATTAAATTTAGATCACACCTTGTAACAAAATAGTTAGGTTGTTGTGGCCTAATTTGGTAGTGTCAGCTAGTCCGTGTCTGTTGGACTGATATCAGCTATATTTAGAGCAGGTAGCGTGGGTTTGTTAACACGTATCGATAGGAATAACGTTTTTAAGAAGTTTTAACGTATTCATTATTTGATTAAAGAATAAATCATTTTGATGTTTATTTCATGAAATTCCATTTAGTATTCACAAAGTTAGAACAATTAAACGGGTTTATATTTTATAAAACTACTTTAATTTTACATTGGGCAGAAATATCTTTCGGAACCGTTGTGACGAGAAGGATTAAGAGTGTTACTGTTCCATTACATAACGGCAGATGGATATGTGAATTTTATATCATGTTGTATATGGTTGAGTTATTTAAATGTCTGATAGATATATTTTGACCTAATCAGATTTAAATAAAGTTGTATAAATTGTTTATATCCATTCCGACGAGAATGTCTGTAATTTAATTTCACATCTGCAGTATTGAGAGTTGTTGTGTTAGAATATAGGCCAAGGAATCTGGGAACGTATATCACACCATGTTTAATACTGACCACGACGATGCTAAAAACCTTATTTAAAACAAACTTAAACAAAATGATGAACTAAAAGTGAAATATATAAAAATAACACCAAAAAAACAACATGTTCGATGTTCTATATCTTGAGCACTTTTCACCATCTTTTTTAGAGTGGGCAGTATTAACAAGGGCTAAATGGGGTCAAGTCCTTCATTATTTGGACGACTTTTTGTTCGGTGGTCGAAGGAATTCTGGCGAATGTGGGGCCATAATGGGTTCCTAGAGGATTGTATACCTTTGCTCAGAGATAGGTATACTTCTTGTACATGAATCGAAAGTGGGTCTTACCAGCATTCTGATATTTTTAGTTCTGGAAATTGATTCAATTGAATTGAAGATCAGAATCCCTAATGAAAAGTTAGATGAGCTGAGGCATTTGTTATGTTTTGTTTTGGACAAGAAGAAAATACATCCAAAAACTCTTCAGTTATAACCGGCTCGCTAAATGTTTGTGCAAGTATAATACTAGCTGCTCGTGCTTTCTGAAGACGTTCCTATGATGATATGTCTGGGATTGCTAAACCACATCATTTCATAAGGATCACAGATCCAATTATGGAGGACATTAAAACTTGGTAATGTTTCTAGATTGTTTTAATGATAAATGTTACTTTCCAGAGCATGAATGGTTAAGTAATTCCAACTTACAGCATTTTACAGATGCATCTGGTAATGCTTCTAAGAGTTGGTGCCAATTGTATTGGCTTTTCAATCTTGTGGACATTTCTTTCGGGGCAAAAATATTATTCTGAATACCGATAACCTTGCTCGTGTTTCTATCCTGAACAAAAAGTCCAGCTAATCAAAATGATTAATCGATTTGTTACGACCTTTCGTTTTGCAAACACTGCTTTGTAATGTACAGTGTAAACGCATTCATATTGAAGGTAAACTTAATAGCATAGCAGATATATTTTGACCTAATCAGATCTAAATAAAGTTGTATAAATTGTTTTATATCCATTCCGACGAGAATGTCTGTAATTTAATTTCACATCCGCGGTATTGAGAGTTGTTTTGTTAGAATATAGGCCAAGGAATCTGGGAACGTATTTTGAGCTGTTGAAATCGTGTTTACGATGAAGTATTGAAATTCATCATATAAGAATTGATTGATATGTGTAATAAAATTTTGTGGATGCTTATTCTGATATTCACAAAGTGAATAGATACGTAATTTGTCAGTGAGTGTTTATATTATAAATGAGAAATTAGGTAGAGATTGTTTAAGATGCAGATTGTTTTTTCGATATTTCATTTGAACATGTTGTTTTTTGGTGTGTGTTTTATATATTTCACTATCAGTTAATCAATTTGTTTAAGTTTGTTTTAGGTAAGTTTTTTAGCATCGTCGTGGTCAGTTTCGAGTAACAGCGGTAATTTCACGAGTCGGTTTGTATGGTATTACAGTATCCGTTATATAATGTGTTCTGGAATTACCTAAAATTAATATGATTAGTATTGTAGGTTTAACTTTAACCGTATAATTATTCTATTTCACCTTTTAAAATATTGGGGGTGGGGGGAATATAGGTCAATAACCATTGTCACGACCGAAAAGAAATTTGTTGCAATCGAGGGAAGTAACCGTTGGTAGTATGTTATCAGATTTAAATAGTAATTGTCTCCCTTGGGTGAAAAAAGTAAGTAAAATAAATAAATAAATAATTAATTAAAATAAAACAGTTGTTTATACACTTCTCCCTCGATAGCTTCCAGTTTTAAACATGGTGGGATAAGGTATCTTGTTCAGGAGCAGGAGCACACATGCTTTGTTGGGATTCGAATTTAAAGCGGTTCGCTTAATAGTTAAGTGTGTTAACTTTTTACATTGTTTAAATAATAATAATAATATCTTAACAAAGAATTGTTATGATTATGTAAGGAATGGGATATTAAAATTGTTATGAATATGTAGTCAAACATTATTAGAGATTAGAATTGTATTATTTTTTACAGATTTATAACTACAAGCATGCCAAAGCGCCGATCTATGAGCCAGTATGGCACCCGCAGCAAGACGATGTCGAATTAAAATCCTACAGTGGCAGCGGTGGTTGATGATGATTTGGTGGATAATCCAGCAGTTTAACCAGCGCTGGTACAGGAGGTCGTGAGGCAGGTGACATCCCAGTTAGTTGAGGCCATCAAAGCCAGGAGTTAGCCAACACCAGTACAAGCTCCTCTGGCACCGCTACCCAGGAATGACTCGGATTATATATTAAGCTATGATGACGCTTTGTGTGTTAATGTTGGTGCCACCACAAAACTAAAAATAATGAACGGGTGTTTGTTGAGTTGGGACTGCTCATCAGCAATGCTTCACATCCAGGGGACTCCAGTAACAGGGTATCTGTGGTTGAGGGGCTGTTACTGTTGCAGCCAAGGGTTCCAACTACAAAGATCATTGACTTAAGGCAGTGGTCTGATGCCTTTTTAGTTTGTATTAGTATATATACAATAAGCCACCCACAATGTGTTCAGGGCTTACTGAAATACATGAGCAGAGTCCACCTTGGTGCACAGCGATATGGTGGCATATGTTGGAAGCTTTATGATGAGCAATTTAGAGCAAAGAAAGCTCTTGAACCAAATAAAAGTTGGAGTATTGTAGATCAGGAACTATGGTTGCTGTATATGTTCCATACGTCGACATCCAGTGACGGCTCCAAATTTGCTCGTAAATGTTATGACTTCAATAATGGTCGGTGTAGCAAACAGCCGTGCACTTACAAACACATTTACACGCGCTGTTCTAGAAATCATCCTTATTGGCGTTGCAATGCAAACGGTTCAGCTCAGTTGGGTATGAATGGATCTTTTTTTAGAGATGATGTCGGCAGTCAGCGAGTGCCCCACTTCACATATACACAATGTTTCCCCGATCGAGCAATGCACCAGTTCGAGGTTCTCCCAGGGGTTTCCCGGAATACGTTGGTCCTCGGTCAAACACCAATCAAATTTGAGGCTTTATGTCGTGTTTTAAGCTACTATTCTAAACTAGAAGCAAAAGAAGAATTAATAAATGGTTTTAAAAACGGATTTCCTTTGCATTATTTAGGTCCAAGAATCTTTACTGGGTGTAAAAATTTGGTTTCTGTAAAATGTAATGAAAAACAAGCGTTGAATCTGGTTTCAACAATATTTTATTCAAGAACTGTACATAGTATATTACATAACATTTGCAATTCATCAATGACAAACAATTCTTAGAATTGGGATTTAGAAAAAAGCTAATTAGCTTGTATGAATCTAGCTCCCAGAATTTGGCATTTAAGGAAGTAGCTTTAGGTTGAATGGCCAGCCAATTCGAAAGCAAACCCTTGACAAATATAAGGATATCTCCCATCGGCATTTAGATTAATACATCACTTGTCATATCCTCATGGAGAAAATGCAAACGATTTTATTGATGATAATTTATGTAGAGTTTATTACACATCTTTTGAAAATGGTCAGTTCACTTGGTTCGGGGGTATTATTAGGTAAAATGGACATTAAGTCTGCATTTAGACTGCTACCTGTTAATCCGCAGGACTTTGAGCTATAAGGGTTCAGTCTAGGAAATACATATTTTTATGATAAATGTTTACCCGTCGACTGTTCTATATCTTGAGCACTTTTCGAAAAATTCACCATCTTTTTTAGAGTGGGCAGTATTAACAAGGGCCTAATGGGGTCAAGTCCTTTATTATTTGGACGCATTTTTGTTCGGTTGTCGAAGGAATTCTGGCGAATGTGGGGCCATAATGGGTTCCTAGAGGGTTGTAGACCTTTGTTCTGATATTTTTAGTTCTGGAAATTGATTCAGTTGAAATGAAGATCAGAATCCTTATTGGAAAGTTAGATAAGCTGAGGCATTTGTTTTGTTATGTTTTGGACAAGAAAAAATACATCTTAAAACTCTTCAGTCACTAACCGGCTCGCTAAATGTTTGTGCAAGTATAATACCAGCTGCTCGTGCTTTCAGTAGACGTTCCTATGATAATATGTCTGGGATTACTGAACCACATCAATTCATAAGGATCACTGATCCAAATAGGGAGGACATTAAAACTTGGTAATGTTTCTAGATTGTTTTAATGGTAAATGAGAGCATGAATGGTTAAGTAATTCCGACTTAGAGCATTTTACAGTTGCATCTGGTAATGCTTCTAAGAGTTGGTGCCAATTGTATTGGCTTTTTTAGCTTGATGACATTTCTTTCGGGACAAAAATATTATTATTATGAATACCGATAACCTTGCTCTTGTTTCTATCCTGAACAAAAAGTCGTCCAAATCAAAAATAATAATGCATTTGTTACGACCATTCGTTTTGCAAACACTGCCTTGTAATGTACAGTGTAAACGCATTCATATTGAAGGTAAACTTGATAGCATAGCAGATATTCTTTCACGTAGGCAATGTGTTCGTTTTCAGCATCTGGCACCCAGGGTGGAGCGACACCCTTTCCCAGTTCCAGAGTCTTTCAAATTAATGAAATCAGGTCTCGATCTCAAGTGCTGTTAGATTCATCTTTAGCGGTCAATATTAGAGAAGCTTATAACACTGGAGGAAAAAAGCGATTAAATTATCTAGAGCTAATTATAAAATGGAGTTAATATGGCCTCCAAAAATACAGCAAGTATCTGACTTTATAGCAAACTTGTCATTAAAAGACAATTCCCCAGCAACAGTTAGATCATATCTGGCAGGTGTGGGTTTCAGATGCAAAATGAATTATGTTGATGACGTTACTCAGAATTTCGTTTTTAAAAAATGATTTCCGGTATGGAGCGCCGTGATAAGAGTGTTGACTACAGACTACCAATTACCCCTGATATATTAAAAATATTTCTGAAGTACATGTATTACCAATATTTGCAGTTCTGCATATGAGTCCACATTGTTCTCAACAGCGTTTTCGTTAGCATATTTTGGATTGTTAAGGGTTGAGAAGCTTGTTGCCGATTCTAAAAGTTTTTTTCTAGCCATGCTTTATCTGCATCTAATATTGAATTTACTATTGAGATTTCAGTCGTTGAGGTACGTATATCACATTCGAAGACAGATCAATTAGGAATGGGTACTGTAATTTCCCTGCAAGCATTAAATTCTGCCTTACGTCCAGAAAACTTATTTAAAATTCCGGCTAATAAACCGAGGCAATTGCTAATTCATTTTGGTGTAGGGCTAGTCATTAGATATCAGTTTTGTTCAATATTAGATAAGGCTATCAAAGCATTAGTAATTTATCCGAGTAAATATAAGTCGCATTCCTTCCGCACTGGGCCAGCCACTACTGCCTCAGTCGACACCGAAACGAAAGAAGTTGGTAGATGGACGTCGAAAGCTTTTAATACTTATATAAGGGTCCTAACTGAACAGTGGAATTTTCAATTATATCAATAAACTGACCTGCCAGTTAATTATTGCAGATGTCAGATCTAGCGTATGGATTGTGGGTTCCTCGTTGGTAAAAAGAGCATTCACCTTTGCACGACTATCAACATCTGCTGATGTTAACCTTGGTTTTGAGAGACGATCTGTCAGTTTATTGTGGCAATGAAAAGGCAGCATGAGATGGCAGCAGGCGGAGAGAACAATTAAAATGCTGCTGACAGTGGAGAATTCTCCTAACATATTAGTACTACACGTAGGTGGTAATGATTTTGGACAGATTCTGGCTGCTGATTGATTTAAGTATAACTAAG
The DNA here is from genome assembly GCA_029582155.1 of Panopea generosa. Classification (NCBI taxonomy): domain Eukaryota; kingdom Metazoa; phylum Mollusca; class Bivalvia; order Adapedonta; family Hiatellidae; genus Panopea; species Panopea generosa. The sequence continues at coordinate 31,137,255 of CM055896.1, read as the reverse complement.
TCAATTTAGGTCATCAAGGACTTAATACCTTAGCATGATCATCTGGTCACAAATTTTGCCTCGGCTAGTGTGGCGTAATGAGACGGACCATAAAGCTTTGGGAAGAGTAAGGATCAGGGATAACAATAAAGTGGCCACTGAAGAGATTAAATGGAGTCTCTATAAGATATCCGGAAATTGTAGAAGTAGATAAGGGACTTTTCTGCGACGGAGCACATTTATTGGACAGTGGTAACCAACTATTTCTAAATGGGCTGAAAGGAGGTATTAACTGTTTTTTAAACTCAAGTGTTCAGGTTTCCCCATAGATTGAGTGAATACTTAGTTCATGTGCAGTCAATTACATTGAACTTATATCATTGCATTTGTAGTACATAAGTATTCCTCATGTTGAGGAGTTTGTGTTATGTATGTTGGTGCGACAAATCGCTTCCATTTGAAGTGCGTCAGCCAAGCTTCCATTTGAGGTTCTCCTCCATTTGAAGAGTTTTGTATTATGTATGTTGGTGCGACAAATCGCTCCCACTTGAAGTGCGTCAGCAAAGCCTCCATTTGAGGAGCTCCTCTATCTGAGGAGTTTTGTATTATGTATGTTGGTGCAATCAATCGCTTCCATTCGAAGTGCGTCAGCCAAGCCTCAATTTGAGGAGTTTGGTAACAAATCACATTCATTTGAGGTGCACTATGAACGTCTGTGCCCAGGGTTCTTGGTTCAGTGTTGTGTAAAGTGTGTTGAATTAGATATATTAAGAAGATATTAAGGAATGTTATTGAGGGATGTTTCGTTGCTACTTGCTCTCCGCTTATCCCATTGTATGGCGTTGCATCTAGTAGTATGTTGTACCACTAAGTGGTATGTTATACCACTAGAGGCATAAAGCTGTATATCGCGGTCTCAGCAGCATATAGTGATCAGTGTATAAAACAATTTTATTTAGATGATTGTGACTAAATATTGAATAGCTGTCTTTGTGAATATCTGTTCCCAGGATTCATAGAGTCAAGTTAGTAGTTACAATTCAATATATCTGATGTGATTCTAGATAAAATGTTCATGACTGCACAATTGTAATCCATATTTGCCAAACTTTCTATTTTTATTTTGATGCCATAGCCATTAATGCAAATAAATATAAACTATAACTGTTCTTTCAATTATGTCATTATTATAACCCATCTTCAATAATAGAATTTGTCGTATAAAAGACTAAATCGAGTTATTAAAGAGGGTCGACTGGTAGTGTTTATTATGACAATGTGATTCGAACGGTGACTCTTTTCAACAAAACGGTATACATTCAACATGAGTTTGCATTCTGATTATCCTTTAGCACCAGAGAAATTAATAGTAAAAGATGAAATGTTGGCTGATTTTTGTGTTAAAATAAAATAAAAATATGATATAAGTAGTGATAGAGCAACAAAGTTGGTTCCTAATTTATTTAATAAGGAAAAATATGTTATTCGTATAAAAAATCTTCGTTTATATATTAGTCATGGAATGAAGTTGGGTAAGATTCATAGAGTATTACAGTTTGATAAAAGTCTTTAGTTAAAAGAATATGTTGATGTTATTACCCAAAAATGAAGTAAAAAAAAAACGCATTTGAAAAAGATTTTTTTTAAATTAATGAATAATTCTGTTTTTGGAAATACGATTGAAAACTTAAGAAAAAGAATAAATTTAAAATTAACATCTGATGAAAAGATATTAGAAAAACATGCCGCAAAGACAACCTTTATATCAGGACACATGTTTAACTATGATGTATTTGAAATAAATAGAGTAAAAGAGGAGTTTGTTCTTAACCGACCTTGTTATGTTGGGATGACAATTTTAAAATTAAGTAAATATTTAATGTACGATTTTCATTACAATTACATTTTGAAACATTACAAAAAGGAAAGAGCAAAATTATTATTTACAGACACAGACAGTTTGTGTTACGAAATAAAAACAGAAGATATTTATAAAGATTTGGAAGACGATAGAGATCTTTTTGATAATAGCGATTACCCGAGAGACAGTCCATTCATTTTTGATAATAACAACATGGTTATTGGGAAAATGTAAGATGAGGCTGCTGGAATTCCAATTGTTGATTTTGTTGTTTAAGGAGTAAGATGTATTCGTATAAATTAGGAAGTAGAGATATTAAAAAATGTAAGGGGGGGGGGGGGGGGGGGGGGGGGGTGGGGGGGGGATACTTAAGATGCTATCAAAAGAAATATAACTCATGAGGATTATAAAAAATACGTTTTTTAATGAGAGTTAAAAATACACGCGATAAAAACAATAAAATCAGTTCAACATCAAGTAAAAAGTTATGAAATAAATACAATTAGATTGTCGTGTTTCGATAATAAAATATATATTTTAGATGATGGGATTAACAAAATTCCATATGGTCATTATTCTTGGTAAGAGTTGGAGTGACAATATAGTAGAGGTTTATTACAGCAAACTTTTTCACGGGCGTGAATGACCAGCGAGTCTGGGTGTCTGAGCTGGTCATTTTAGGCAGTGGGAAAGTGTGCTGTAACCAACCTTTACTATACTACTCAGATAATTCATAATATGGGAGCATATCAAATACAGGTGCTATTATTACTTAAATGTTTATAATCGTCATTGTGTAACAATGACACAAATGTACTTTAATGTAAGAACTGATATTTTGTATACTAATTAATTTGAAACTATGTACTAATGTGTTGATTGAGTTTAATCAATCCTTGTATTTCTTTTGACAATAAGATTAACATATTTTGAATTTCTAAATAAGGCTTTGCTGTTTGGTGTTGTTGAATATAGAATCTACAAATTTGAATATAGAATGTTTATACTTAAATATTGAAGTTACACACTTAAATACAAAAGTCTAACACTTAAGTATAACTGAAAGACAACATACGAATACCAAACTAAAGTCATACTTTACGAAACGTTATTAAATGATAGAAGACTCACCAATTGAATGACAAATACATTTATATATTATACTACAATAATGTCCAACAAATTTATCGTGTTATAAGCGGCTTTATTGATTTTAATTCATTCAATATTAATATGTTACTTGTGTTTATAAATTTGATTTGTTTTCTTATTGTATTTTGTTGATGATAATAAACCAACAAAATAAATAACTAACACACTATAGTTGTCAATCTTTACTTCCTTCTCCATTGACGTAACGATCGGTATCATTAAACGGTAGTACCCTTTTGTAAGTAGTTAGTTGTATCGCAAATAAAGAAGTGTTTGCGTCTACAGAACATTATGGATACAACCAACGTTTTACTTTACACCCTGTCTATATTGTGTATTCTGTTTTGATATACAGATAAGTATATTGTATGTGTTTTGATCATTACTTTACATTAAATGATATGCTAAGGGATACAAACGTATTCTTATGATTGTTATAATCAAGGTATACATTAAATGATATTTCAGGCTTAAGTATACAAAATATATAAAGCATGCATATAACATATAATAAATCTACCTTACCTTACGGCCATATACACAGTTTAAACATTGTTCTTATTATATTAAATACATGGAGAGAAGACCCACACAATCGCTAGAAGCATATTTAGTTAAAAAAACAGTGCTTCTTTGAAGTCAGTGCTTTAACATAAAAAATGTAAACTCTAAATGTAGGCCTATTACTTTATTTTGTTTATAAGTTAAATAATATATATAAAAACAATATCAATTGTATAAATGATGCCAATATAATTTTACTAAGAGATCTTACAGGACGACTGGCGGTAAACCACCGCAACCACCCCTCACCTCTGGATATTACATCGCTAAAACATACTGTTGTGTGTGAAAAACAACGCTTTAATAAGAATGAAATAGAAAATACTTGCGAGTGGCGCCTTAATTGGAGCTGGACAAGACTGTGAAAGTGGGCATGTTCGCTCGGCTTTTGGCCATTAGACCATTTAACCAAGTAATTATGTATTGTAAAATTACATACGTTTCTTTGTGTCAGGATCCGCAGGTTATTGTGTGATTGTTTGCTCCAGCCACAATCACAAAGAACTGTGATGGCTAGAACAAATTGACGTAATGAATCGCCTATTTCAATTACCAGACGCTTTTATCAGCACCAGCCTTCATCCGTTTCTCACTATGCATCTCCTCCTACCATGATCTAATCTGCCTTTCAAACTAGGTTAACCTTTAGGTCAGACGCTTGGCAGGCCCAAAGTTACAGTGAAATCATTTAGTAAAACTGCACAGCCCCTTGTTTAAAACGGCTGTATTCTCCTCATATTTAATTTAATATAGTATCTAATCTAATGTAGTGGACCTGAATTTATAAATGTGTTGACTAACTTGTAAGGCTTACCATTGTCACTTTTCTTTATTTGCTTTACCTTGTTTGACATTTTTTCATTTCCTTTGTTTTACTTTAACGGTTGTGTCTCCAACACAGCTCGTTGAATTCTCATTTTAGATTTACGTGCCCTGATGATCGAATGTTTAATTTTAACCAAGTAATACATAGAATATTTGCTCCACTTAACCACAATTTTGTTTTCAACATATATACATAAATTATCACCTTGTTCGCATGTGTTTGTTATGATTATTGAAGTAATATGTATCTACCTTCATCCTACCTATATATATAGGAAAAAGCGATTATCACGAATGAAATATTCAAATTTACCAAATAAGACAAAATAAATAACTCACTTTTCCATGATGACGACGAATGCCTTGTACCTCTCTTTTACCAGCAAAGAAATATGTCAGAAATTAGATTTTCACTTCAAAAACAATACTGTTATATTGTGCAATAACATCCATATTTACTCGATAAATTGTACCCTTTTGCAAATATCAAAAATATAACCTTTTGGTGAAATGTTTTGACAAAATACGATATTGCACTGTTAATTAAATTCCGTGGATGAACGTAACTTCTGAATTAGTAGTTTATTTTAATTAGGCTGTGTCGAAAGTGTTAAATGACTCACACAGAAACTTTTCCTTTGTGGTCAGCTTTATGTCAAAGGCATAGCACTGGTTATGTCGTTTTGATCTCTTCAGTATTGATAACCGCCATAATGAACATACGCGACTGGATCTTTTTTTTATTCTTAGAAACATTTAAGTATTTTATACGTGTAGCAAATCAAACAATAAAAAGGTTGTATAAAATAAACAAATCGCTACAAAAAAAATATTAATCAATTTAAGACGGCCGGCTATCAGTACTTTTGGTACTTTGATTTTAAAAAATAATTTGTCAAATTCTGGATAAGTATCTCTTTGCTTTATTTATGAAGTTACGCAGGCAATTACCTAATCTATAATAAGGCGTTTTGTTTTGGTGATTTGAGTCTTCGATAAGGCAGGTTAAAGCATAGTCAATGTTTACGCTCTTCACCTTCAAAAATAAAAATGGCACCTTCCTTGCTGGCATGTTCTGCTTTTTTTCCCAATAATGGTGGTGATGGTTCTTCGTTTACAAGCTTTTGCATAAAGAGTTACTTCACAAAGGTGTGTACGATATCTAAGCACATTGACATGCGATGTACACTGTTTGAAATATATACTTGGTTTGCCATTATTTTTTTTCTCGTGACTATTAATTGCCATTTATAAAGCTTTGACTATTTAGATACTTATAAACAATACAACTACCTTACAGTAGAGTAAATGTAATTTGCACACCGTTCGCTAGTCATAATGTAGAACTGTAACGATGGTCACATACAGCATGAATAAACATTCTTACACTTTCGTCCAGACAAATATAGAGGAAGCAATTGAATATTCGGAACTAGTCAGACTTACTACGACAAGCATGTGCATTCCAAATATTGGACTGCGTTTAGTGTTAACTACCTGGATACTAGTTCAGCCATAAGTTAGCATTCATTAGACATTAAGCTCATAGCGCTCGGGTCACAAACATTTTCTTACGCTACACATTAGTAACTTATGATGTACAGTCTGACCATAGTCATAGTGTACTTTTACACAAAATGTAAACAAACTTGATATATTGAATGAAATGAAATACTAACTTTCTGCGAAATAAAAAACAAACTTTCTTAATAGGAAACTAATAGTATTACTTTCAATTAGGTTATTGTTTTTCAAAAAGATACATTTATATTAATTCATTTACTATTATGTTACTTGCCGTGATAGATTGTGTGTGTTTTTATATTTGTGCTATTTTAAGAACGCTAATAAACGAAAACAGATATACTCCCCACAAACAAACATTTATTTATCTTTACTTCCTTCTAGACTGATGTAACGATAATTTTCGCCAGGAAGGTATGACAATACTGTGTCAGTTGTTACTTGAGTGTCATATACGGAAGCCTTTCAACTTACACATCATTATGGATAAAACAGACGTTTTAATTTTCACCTTGCTTATACTATGGATTCTGTTTCAATCTACGTGTAAGTATACTCTGTTTGTTATGTTCAATGTTTTATATTAAATGATCATTTGAAGATAACGCATACAAAACATAAGGACAATTAGTCACTGTGTTATATTCAGCGTCTTTTATTAAACGTTTGTACTCTTTTCCGGGTAAATCACACACAAATATATAATTATCATAATTCTGGTATACGTTAAGGTAATTATTTTTATATACTATTTCAATAATATTGTCATATTAAACACTCCAGAAGAAGACCCGCACAAGCTAGGGGTGGGTGGGTGTTGGGACATTTAGTTAGGGAAGTAGTATATAAGTAGTACAAAGACAGTGACATTGTAATATAAAATTTGAAGAAAATTCCATAATTAATGATAAATCGATATTCATTTTATGACATCAACCTCTACGCGAAGTTTAAAAAAAGGCGACGTCAAACAACAATGCTGCGCACAGAAACGTTAATGTGTTTTGTACATAGCTTAAAATGATTTCAATGGATATTTACAAGAAAATGCAAACCGCTGAAAGGCATAAGAACGCGGCAAGACAATTCCCGAGTAATACGGCCGTGACGACTCAAATGGAAATCGACATACTTAGTTTACAGACTTATACATTCACATTACTCCCCGGACCTCGCACCCTGTTACTTTGCGTATTTCCGTAAACTGAAAGAGCATCAGTGCGGCCAACGGTTCAACACAGTCGATAAATTAATGAAAGAAACATTAAAATCCATAAAGGGTTCGTCACATAATGGTTTGGATTATTTTCGAAAAGTGGGTAAAACGCCATAAAAGGTGCGTTGTGGATAACAGAGAATATTTTGAAAAGGAATGACTTTGATGTTGACATCTTCTTAATAACGTCATGACGTCATAACGTTTGTATGTTACAGTGTTTAAGTTAAAACTGTTGTTTGTATATATAAACCTTTGTAATTTTGTAAAAATATGATGTATACAATTTAACTTATTATTCCCGATATATTTCACGTTGTTTTGGGACCATCCTCGTACATAATTTACACAGTTTTAAAGTTTATTACTATAGAAAAGGGAATAAAATTACCATAACAAAAATGCTGTAACCTAGAATAACACATATATACACGACCGACGTTATTGTTAAACATTCAAGCAGACTATGAATTGTGTGCTTCTATACAGATATCACTTACAAAGCACGGAACGTAGGGACAGTTTGAAAACGACAACATGTCAGAAATTATTGTTTACATAGTATTTTAAGTGTATATTTATGGGTGTGGTAGTGCAGTAAATAAAGTGTTTGTTAATCACGATAGAGGAAGCGGTTCAATCCCAGACATGATCTGATAGTATCTCAAAAAGAACGTTCAGTACTAGTTTAACCAATAAATCGGACTCAAGAGCGATTCATATAAGCTCTGAGCTTCTTCATAATTGAACCAAAATACATCTCAGTAACTATAGAATAAGGTCACACATGTACTTACATTCGTTTAATGGTAACAAGAGTAAATTCGCCCGTTTGAAGGAATATGTAACTAACGGAACATTGAGTGTAAATAATCAATTATTATCTTTAAGTTATTAGCATCCAAATGGTAAATTCGCGTGTAACTATTTTCTCACGGTTAACCTTAATCAAATATGTTACTTTCTTAAATCAAAAAAAGCTACGCAATCTATATCATTATTACACGGTGCAAGTTATCATATACATTATCACATAGTTTATGGTGCAGAAGTGAAATAAATCCATGACATATTTTTGATAATAGCCTACATTTGTACTAGGAGTGTAATATCACTTCCGATTGATCGTTCGTTGCTATCCGTATCAATTATTTGTGTACGTTAGATACCGAACTACGTTCCGCTTTTTCTAAAAATATAAATGACGACGAGTTATTATGGTAAAATTAAGTTATTTTGAGACGTAACATCATACCACGAATGACGGAAACAACTATGCCGGACTTTTTCTGGTTCTTTATAGATGGATGTATGATATGTTAAATAAATGGTAAGGTACTATTTGTCTGAGTTATGTGATAAAACTAATCTTACATTGGTGCTCATTTATTATTGAATTTATTAAACACCTTGGCAAAAATATATGCAAAGCTCGGCAGTGCCACGTTTTATATATGTTTGCCAACTCGTTTAATAAATACAATAAACATAGAGCATTCATATATGATTTTCTATATATTTTATACATATCAGCTATGTTGTAGTCTTTAAATTCAAATTGGTTCATTGCGTCCTGCTTGATAAATAAACTAATTATAATAATAGTCCCTACATAAATGTGTTAATACAAAGAACGCTAAATAAACTTATACGGATCAGTAATTACAATCATGAATTTCTCTTCCTGTTTGATCATTACACAACACGAAATATATCAGGACAGTGTCGAATTTGTCTATTGCATGACAAAGAAAGACGTTTCATATATATATAATATTGTAATGAACGAACAAATGATAGTGTTAGTTTATATTTTGTTTACAATGTGTATTCTGAAGGATCGTTATACACGTAAGTGCAGTTTTATGTTTAACACGTTTACCTGAATTTAACTAGTGTACTGTAAGGATATTATTGAAATATATCGCATTCAAAATATATCACTGTTCCTTTGTTTACAATGTATGTATTACACAATCAGAAAATGTGCGCTCGATCAGATAAAAACCGAATAATTCATAATAAATAATTATGTATTCTCGTATATATACTCGTAACTGATTAGGTTGTTATGTGTATATGTCCTTATATTAGCTGTGGTAGTATTGGTTTATGAATATGTAACGGTAGTGTTCACGTTTCACATTTAAATATTTCAGAGCCTTCGCCTGATTGACATATCCACTTAAACTCTATACACTACGTGTACTACCCGTTTCAAATTAGCACATACTACCGACATAAACACTGACTTCGTACACGTTTGGTCAAAGTTGATTATCTTTAATAAATTATCAATGATAATATTCGTGTTTTTCATGTATTTCGTGTTTCAATATTCAACAGGACAGTAACCTTAGCATTATCATTTTACGCATTCAATATTAAAGAGTTACACAGTCAGTAAATGCGAATACCAAACTTACTTCTAGTTAGAACTCAACTTCGGAATGTGCTTTCTTTTCCATGACCCGAGACTTTCGGAACACTATTATCATCTACCGATACACACACACACATTTAAACGTAATAGCTGCGTGTTTACCTTTTATTTTAATAGATATGTTCCTAAAATAGTCTCGTCATATTGAGCTTTGTCTAGTGTACACATGTTAAATCTGTATATTTAATTCATTTTATAGAGTATAGTAACGATCACCGTCACTTCAATTCGCCTGGATTTGAATACTACGATATCTCAATTGTAAAATCATACAGCTGACAGCCAATGCAGGACATTTCAATACGATTAATCTACTTCAATTTCGTATTAAACCTCTTATTTTAAATACCAGTAGATGTTTAGTTTACATTAAATAAAGTTAATGTTTATGTAGGGTATTTGATATTGAAATTGAATCGGGATGGGTGCATGTTCACCTAGTGTAATGATAGTCGGTCAATATGATACGTGTCCAAAAAAACAAAATTTACTAATACTGTCAATTAAATACACCACTATGACGTGATATGGAAGTCAAGCATAAACTGACTAAACGGTACAACATTTTGTTTTTGGGGAGGTAATCAAAATTATTTAAATATAAAAAAAAATATGTTTGAGTATAGGTACATGAAACGGTATGGAACACGGTGGAGGAGTGTTATCAAAATCAATCAAGAAAAGATCTATTAAAATAAGTACTAGGTAATTATTATTATATAATGGGAAAAAAAGTATACAATCAAAAATGTATTCATCAAATGAATCTAAGCTTTATGTTTAATTGATGGCATTGCAACCATATAAATATGATCAAAATCGTGCTAAAGTCATGATATTGAAATGAAGATATGCGGTTAGTCATGATGGTTGTTTAGCATGGCAATATCCTAATTGACTTTATAGTCATAGTTCTCACTTTTCATAGTTGAACCACGATATAGCATTGCAGTTATAGCAATATATCCAGATAGTAGGGTAAGCGATTATTGAAAATAAGCCCTAATCTAACAACAAAGATCAGTTGCCGCTCAACCCCCTCCCCCACCCCCCCCCCCACCCCCCCCCCCCCGCCAACCGCCACCCCCTACCCCACTTCTCGCTCACATGATGGTAGTTTAACATGGCAATATATTAAATTGACTTTATAATCATAATTACTCTCACGTTTCATAACAACCACAATATAGCATTGCAGTTATAGCAATATATCCAGATAGTAGGCTAAGCGATTATTAAAAATAAGCCCTAATCTCACAGCAACGATCAGTTTCCGCTCACGCCAGGAAGGTTTCATATTGTATTTCAGTTACATGTAGTAAAATGTAAATTTTGAATATTGTACGATATGTTTACCCCCGTACTCGCTCACATTATGATGTTTTTACTTGATAGATGTATACTTCACGTTATAGCTATCTGGCAGTATTGAAGCTGCGCTGTTACTCAACAGCTATTTTATTATGCTATAAGATTGGGAATTAGGAATGTGTGAAGCGTTATCATTGCGTTATCTTATGTGCTACTAATTGTGACTTAATGAACTAATTAAGTTTGAGCAGGAAGACATAATATAGGTTTTAACAATATCAGATTCGACATTATATAACTGGTTACGCGGCTGCCATATATCGAGAACTATAACATCGGCTAAAGGATTTGAAGAAAGTACAGTACCAGTAGCTCTTTCGGAACGTTCTGTGAGGTCTTCTTGCAACTAAAAATAAGGCTTTTATATTTTAACTACAAAGTACAACTTTCATGAATGTGAAATAAACAATTGATATTTCTTACAAATTGGACTTAACTGTTGTATCTTACAGATGCCTCGTGTACATCGACTACACATGTACTGAAGTTCGGGCCCACATGCATGTATATGTGTCACTGTAAAGATGAAACGGAGCAATGTGGTGATGTGGATGGAACTTGTACTTCCGGCTGTGCTGATGCTTGGATGGGACCCAGATGTCAATACCGTATGTATAACAGCATTACTGTGTTGACAGCACACATCATAATAATATTTTTACACCTACAATAACACACAATTGACATTTAATTAAATTGAAATAAAAAATACGAAATAAGCAATGCTCAAAGGTTGACAAACGATTTATTTCAGTATTTTAAGCTTCCCTAGTTATTATGTGAGATATTATTAAACAATAAGGAGATAGATTGAAAGCAGAAGTGATGATCAATGTGACCCCATAGAATTCCAATTCCGACGAAATAAATGAGTTCCGTGTACTGCATAATTAAATAAAAAAAACAAGTTGGGATAGACGAATAACATATACATAGAGAAGATCATTAATTCTTATGTTCAAAGAGTGAAACAAAGTACTCAGTGGAAATCAAATAAGCAACGTTGAAGCGGAGAAATGGCGTGACGTTTAAAGGAAATGATTATAATAATAATGGTGATGATGATAATGAAACTCATTAAGAAACAGTTGAACTTACATTTAGAACTAATATTTGTTTCTTAAGGGATTTTACAAAGTGTGTTCCTTCGATTATCCTTTAAAAAGAAATAGAGAAACACATTAAAGAATATTTAAGACATGATCAACTTTGAGTTTTGATATTAACAACCAAATTATCTGAGACAGTTCTTTAGATATGACAGAGGTCAAGAGGATAGTGCGGGAAATTGAAGGCGAGTTTTATATTTAAGTTTGTTATATACACAGTTTATAAGTTTTAGCTTGACTTATTCAGAGATTTATTTATATGAATTTTATATGGAAATAACTGCCCATATCATGTTTTAAATGTATTACAATATTTGGTACCGGCTTATAAACCAAGTGGTCCGTGAGATTCATTTTCATTAGTGCGTGTATATGCATTATATAGATTTGTCAATGCACATGGCACTTAAATGAAATATTTATTTACTTGCTACTTACTTATCAATTATAGTGAAAAAAACTGGAAGGCATTTTGCATAATTTGTCATACATTATGAACAAACTATGGCCAATTTAAGGTCAGTTTCACGATTTATATCTCATTACAAAGCAGAAACCAAATTAGGGCTACTCATAGTCTTTTATGTTTTTATTTCATTTTAACGCGATAAAGTGATGTGCTTTTGTATCATAACTGTTACTGTTTTGAGAAAATGGGTCAAGGTTAGCGTGTCTTTCATGAATTACCACACCAGTCTCATGCTAAATGCAGACGACATCGGAGTAAATACCATTCAGTAAATAAGTATCAAAAGTGTTTCAAAGTGCTGAAACATGAATGTTTACAACTATAAAACAATACTTTCATTGCTATTTTGCATTAATCCTTTGGGGGAGGGAGTGAGGATATCATGTTCTCATATATTCATTTCTCTGTCTATCGGTCATGCTTGTCCAGTCCCTCAACTCTTTACAGTTGTTAATATATTGCATCTAAACATAAACAATTACTATCTTCCCCATAAACAATGAAACCTACGGAAGGGAAATGTAATTCGATGTTTACTTGTACTAAGGAACAATCAGATATACGACATTTTTAATTCATCAGGCCACCTATAAAACATAATGTCATTGTGTAAATAATTGGGATTAAGGGAATGTACATATATATCCTTTCGCTTTCATGAAATACCATCAACGTTGGTTTATTTGAAAGGATTTACTTCATAGACATAGATAAATGACGTAGAAATACGATATTTAATGCTCTTGCTGTATTTTTCTTGTTTCGGTGCATTCGTAATGTTTTTGTTTCTGAATACATTTTAATATTGTTTCTCTGTGATTCAGGGGATGTAGCATTTAAGCAAATTTCTAATCACAAAGATAACATCTTCCCTCCGGAGTATCCTGAACGAGCCGCCGACGGTAACCTGACAACATGTAGCAGAACATCTACATATACTTACAATCCGTGGTGGAGGTTCTGGCTGCCCCAGAAAGAACTCATCACGGGACTTGTTCTTATCACGGACCCTAAAGTGTTAGGTAACATTATGAAATTCTTATTTTAAAGCTGTCTTCCGAGAATAGAACAAATTCAACACATTTCAGATGCATGTTTATTTCTTTTATAGGTTTTTTTTTTAACACTTTTAGCATCAATGCGTCTTTCAAAGTTGTTGTATCATTTGTAACAATGAAATAGTAAAGATATTAATACACTTAATTTTGATAATCAATACACTCGCAAAACTGTCATCGTACTCTTAACTATTCATAAGTATTCACCATAAACATCATCAACAGTTACGAGCCTAGTTCAAGCCTTATAAGTGTTGATTAGAATTTTTAATTGGATAATTGTGTAGCACAGATTTGAGAAATATTAAGATATTAAAATGTTGTTTATTGTCGAGTTCTATTCAGAGAGTACTCTTAGATTGTGAAAACACCTAGTATTCTATTCCACTTTATTGCAATGATTAATAATAATGGTCTTACTTCCACAAAAGTGCCTTTAGAAACAACATTTGTCTTAAAGAAATATATAATAATATATAATGTCGTCAGTAAAATATTAATAGCAGAACAAAACAGAACATATACTTTATTAGACGTATGCATATAGTATCTCGTAGAACATATACATGTATATAAATCCAATATACACGCGAAAAGTTATCACACACAAGCCCGCACATACGACAACACGCACAGACGCACTCAATTCTGAGTGTATGTGCCAATAGCCGCAATTTAGTCATAAATGGTCTTAATTTAGAAGGTATAATGTCTAAGTATATCTCATATCTGAACACATATTAAAGTTTTTATACATGTCCAAAACTCTGTTATTTACAATGTCATGTTGCCATTTCTGTATAAAACAATATATTAGTCTTTGTTTGATTTAGACAGTACAATTATTTAGATTGTTGCTATGTGGCTCATTCCAAACATGATTAAAACCAAACTCATTAAACATTGTTTTGATATTATTAGTCCAATTGTTACATCCTTTCTCACAATCTGTCAATGAATCTTCATATAAAGTAGAAATCAGTATATGTTTGAGGATACAACTTTACTCAAATATCTTACTATTCTGATATATCTTGATATATACATAAGGTATCGGCCAAGTTCCTCATACACGCCTGCATTACTAGTAACTGTTGTTGATTTTGTTTCTAACCAATTTTTACATATTTTTAGATGTACACGTTTTGTTAAGGACACCTGTAAATATCTTAGACATACAGCTTACCTGTGTTATTCCTCTATAATTATTAACATCGCCCTTGTCATTTTTTTAAATACAGGGACAATAATACCTCCAGTCAAGCTTTCTGGGAAATATCCAGAATTCAAAATACCATTAAATATGTCTGTCAGGTGCAAAGCAATGATACCCACCTTTCAAAGAAATATTCACTTAAAAGACAGTCTCGTGAACAAGCTTTATTTCTTTCAGGCTTTTCACCACGGACAACACCTCAGATATCCTTGTTTCCTGGTCCAACACATCAAAATTGTACTTCAAATCATTAAAGTCATTACCACAACAGAATTCTCCAACATCTGCATTTTAACAGTTGAAATATCATTCGATAACTCAGAAAAATACTTATAAAACGCCTCCTTTGTAACATTCCCATAGTCCTCCTGCTTTTTTCGTCAAAAAAGTTTCCCAAAATCTTGTGGTTTTATATTACTCATTTTTTCAATGTCGGTATTTTTTTATATTAACGCTTTCCCCTTTTTTTATAAATATCCATAATACAATAAATTAATCAAGTCTACTTTATGCTTTCAGATAATTTTAAAAGCTATACTGTAACGGTCGAAGGCGCAACCACGAAAGCCGTGGGGAGAAACAATTATACCAACCAAAAGAAATGTTATGCTAAATCTGGTTGGAATCCTCCTAATCATATAATCAACGTGACGTGTAACCAACCTTTATTGAACAATCAAGTCAGGATCACGCTAGATGGCAATTCTACACAACTCGTCATATGTGATATTAGAGTTTATGGAGGTAATACATATCGTGTACTAAACACAATTATTTGTTTTACAGTTTTACTTTATAATAAAGTCAAGGGTATTATTTATCTAATCTGATAAATCTCTCTCTCTCTCTCTCTCTCTCTCTCTCTCTCTCTCTCTCTGATCTGGTATAATGGTTTGTTATAGACTGTTATTCAGTAATCAATTCACTTCAAATTAATTACTCTTCATGCAATGCTTTCTCAAAGTCATTTCAGTATTCTTATTCATGGTCAATTGGTTCAACTGAAATTCAAATCCATACTAATTATTCAATTATCAATGCGTTATCTTCACCATTACTTTATCTATTTCCAATCTCAATGTTAATTACAACTGTCTACTTTCAACATAATTATAAATTATCTCAACCACAATGCAATATAATATCACCAAATATCACAAACCAGAGACATATAAACAATTAGGTAAAAACAAACAGTGGCCAAATTGTTAAAAACCATGTAATGTAAATGTATAGATTGTAAAAAAAGCAATATGCTTTAGATAATTACAAAAACTGGTAGAACATATCTTTAGCAATCATATTGTAAACCATTAACAAGATAGGTACATACGGTATCCTCATCCCCCTCCCAACATTCACAACATGTGGCAATGCTATTTAAGTATGCATATTGCACACATCAGTGGCAATGTGAATATAATCGATCACCCCAGGTTTTATGACCCTAGTGTTTATCGCAGAATGTATTTAACATAACGTCACCTTATAGATAATTATAAATAAATTAGGGGGGATAACTTTGGTTCCTCCCATAGAAATAAGATATCAATCGTGTTAAAAGTCAGTTTTCAAATTCCCTTGATAAGAATATAAAGGTATACTCTAAGTTTTTCTATCATTTCTTTTTTTTTCTTATATCTTTTACGTTATAGATCTATATTGATTGTTTACTTTTGCTGATTACACTTACGTTACCATTTCATCTAAAATGAAAGTCTGTATAGTTTACCTTCTCGCTGAAATTAATAAACAAGTTCAAATAAATGTATTTGCAATTCATATGAGTTCCATCAAATAAAATGAAAATACCGGACACTGTCGATATATTACGAAAGTATCGATTAGTATCGCTCGTTAATTTCCGGCAATTCCCGAGAGTGATTAGCAGATGAAATATTGATTTTAGCAGACGATCTGCGCAAAAAGTGATAAACTGGTATAACATAACGTTTATGGATATCAGCGCCATTGCGATTCTTTTCTCTCAAATTCCTTGTCTTAATGAATTGTTTATATCAAATGAAGAGAACACTATTTACGACATGGCTTTAAATTTTGTTTTATTTCATCCTATAACATACAATATATAACAAACATTTGACATTTGAAAGTGAAGTGAAGCTAAATTGACGTCAGTGGTCATTCAACAAAACAAACAGATAGATAAAATGTATTTAGTTGAACTGAAATGTTAATAAAGATTGTGTCAGAAAATAAGAATGAAATATCAAATAAATGGTAATGTAATTTGTGTACATTAAAATGGCAAAGTATATGACATAAAGAGGACTGAGACTTTCTACATGTAGAAGATAACTAGGAAGGATAAATAATTGAAAGAAATGAAATATAAGGAGGAATTAGATTGAGAGACAAGGTTATAGAAGCAGCACAGTGAGATATATATATAGAGAAAAGATCAGAAATCGAAGAAATGAAAATGAAACGATTAGAAATTATGGAACAAAGAGAATAATTTAGTTTAAACATATTTTATTACGTATATAACATAACATTAATATATACAAATGAACATTAAATTATAACAAAATATATAACATATGCAAATGGATTGAATTACAAGTTATAACAACATTAGTTACAGTTCTCTCCAGTGCGGCTGTATGAATGTATATGTTTACCGGGTTGAAAAAAAATGAAAAGGGAACTTAGTACAAAAACAAAAACCATATTGAAAGAAAGAAAAATCAATAAGAGAGAAAACAAACAACAAAAACAATACCATGCCGCCCAGTCGCCATAGAATCCTCACTCCGCACCACATACACTGTTCACGCTACAACAGTGACAGCACCCAGTTAATTAAAGTAAGTATTCAGGTTGAAAACGTTTTGTCTGTTTAATATATTTCTGGAAATGTTGAAAAATAAGTTGATTATTCTCTAATGATAGATCTGCATTGCCGTATAATAATTTATTGGTACTTAATGGGTAGAATTCACGAGTATTTGTAAATAGTTGCCGTCTTTCAATTTTGAAAAGGTCACATCGAAAAACAAAATGTTCTGCATCTTCGAATTCATCACCACAGGCACAAATGGGAATATTTCTTAAGTGGTTAACATATAGGTCGTTGTTTATATTACTGCAATTATTTCTTAATCGAGTGTGTTGAATTGATAGGTATCGGTCACCGAATAAAAATAACTTTGGTACTATTGGAGGTTTAAAAAGATCTTTAAGTTTGCTTTTTAAGGATAGGAGTGATGTAGACTCTCGGATATTTATACCAAGTTCATTCCATAGTTTCAATGATGAGGGAATAACTGATCTTGAGTATATTTCTGTGCGCCTAGTCAATGTAACAAAGTCAGAATGGTTTCTTAGATTGTACGGATTTGACTCGGATAAAGTAAAAGGGAACAGTTCTTCCAAATAGCTTGGTAAACCGTCTTGTTTTTGTTTATAAAATAAAATTATTTTTTGCATTTTCCTCCTGTTTGTCAAAGAAACCCAACCAATTTCATTTAGTATTTTTTCAATTGAAAAAGAACGCGTTAGGTCTGTAACAATTCCTGCCGCTTCATATTGAATTTTTTCCAAAGTATCAGTTTCGTATTTAGTACAGTTATCCCAAATTATGGATGAGTATTCTAAGATAGAGCGAAGATAAGATATGTATATTTGGTTAAGGGTTTTGCGTTTAAATCTGAATTTCATCATCCTCATCGAACCGAGTACTTAGGATGCTGAAGATACAATATTCGAAATGTATTCGTGCCAAGTACCGTCGTGACTAAGTGTTACTCCTAGATGTTTATGGTGATCAACGAAAATTAAACCTTTATGCCAGATAGGATCGAATGCCTTCGAAATATCACAAAACACCATACATGTAGATTTTTTATCATCAAAAGCTTTGCAAATTTGATTGTAGATATCAATTAATTGGTAAACTGTGGAATGTCCAGGTAAAAAACCGGATTGTTTTTTTTATATATAAGTTTGTTCGCATGTAAATAATTGTGAATGTGTTTAAATATAACACGTTCCATAACCTTTCCTACACAACTTATAAGTGAAATTGGCCTGTAGTTTGATGGTGAGTCTTTTGTTCCTTTTTTGAATAATGGCATAACATTTGCTAATTTCCAAGCATTTTGATATTTACTTTCTTGCAAAGATCGATTGAATAATATACAAAGTGAATGACAAATAGTTTTACATGTTTCTTTTAACACACGGTGGCTTATTTCATCGGGTCCGCTGGATTTGTTTACAATTAAATTGAATAAAATATCGGTTATTTCCGTTTCAGTGATTTTGACGTCAGTTAAGTTTTTGTTAGTTTTCGTCCAAAATGCTGGAAGATTGATATGAGAATCGTTAATTTATGAAATTGACACAAAAAAATCGTTTAAAGCATTGGCTTTATCTTCATCAGACACAGAATACGAATTGTCATTGTTCATTAGAGGAGGTATGCTGCAACAACTTTAAGACTTTTCTTTAATTAACATTTTGATTGTTTTCTAATAAGTGCTAGAATTTGTTGAGTTGATATCACCCAATGAGTATTCTAGATTTTTAAAAAATGTTTATTTTGCGTGTTTTTTTCATGTTATTTACATTGTTTCTTAAATGTTTAAAAACTTGCCAATCCGATTGTTTTCCTGTGCAGAGAGCTAATTGTTTTTGCCTATCGCGCTTACGGAATGTTTGTCTAATTTCGGAGTTGTACCACGGCTTGTCTCTTGGACGAATTGTTACAAGATTTGTTGGAATACATAATTTCGTTAAGTCAATAAATTTTGTAATAAAAGACTTAGTAGCAACATCTAGAGATCCATCAAGTACAAATGACCAGTCTGTAATGGTAATTAAATTATTCAATATTTTAAAATCAGCACGCTTATAGTTCCAAACTGTTCTTTTAAATAGTATATTTTCATATATATCACTTTTAATAAATACATATGTACCAAAGTGATCACTAAGGAAACCCGATGTTTCGTGAATACCCGAGTCAAAACATGTTAGCTGGTTCGAAAGTGCTATTGGATCTATCAATGTTTGAGCATTATAAGTTACACGCGTTGGTTATTTTATTATATTAGACATATTATTAAATTCAAGTTTATTACGAAATTTTTTATTAGAAGGATTTAACTGATCCTCATTTATGTCACCTAAAATTATTATATTTGAGTGTATTTCCGAAGCCTTTTCAAAACAGACGTTAATTCTATTCTAAAAATCAACTGGATAGTGTGGAGGTCGGTATACAGTGCAAATAAAATAAAATTGACTTTGATCTTTAATTTCAATCCAAATAGATTCAGGAACAATATTTTCTAAGTCAAAATTTCTGGTTGGACTTAAATCGGATGAAACATAAACTAAAACCCCGCCCGAATGACATGATTTGTCTTTACGATATATTTTATCTAAGCCTTCTAGTAATAAATCATCGTCATGGATATCTATCGAGAGGTGTGTTTCTGTGAAACATAAAATGTCGAAATCTAAGAAATTATGTTTGATATAGTCAAGCTTGTTTCTTATACTACGAATATTTTGATGTAATATTGAAAAACATTTATTGTTACTCTCACTTGGCCCGGGATTAAGTTCCATATCCCCAGATAAAATTAATAAAAAGCGCAATATTTAAGACATACATATGTTTTGGAGGTTGGAAGTTTGCAAATACTTCTTTGAAATACGATCATTTGCATATTTTACATGAACTAAATATAATGAGTTAGTTAAGAGAAAAACAGACTTTTATCAATGCAAATTGAAGGTTAAAAACACTGTAAAATATAAAAGTACTCACGGTACGAATATCACTTATTAAACGATGTATTATACGTTTCGATGTTATTAGAAACTGTTTAAGTGGGTACTTGTGAAAGGTATATGATCTGGATGTCCGCTGTCTACTGTTATAATAAAATCCAGTGGTCGCTCTCCAAAGGCCTAAATCATCCATTACCTATGAGGATATATCGTGTAATCATTTCTAATGAAGAGTGACCATTGGACACAAAAACATGTGAACAAAAGTGGCAGTGAACAGGAATGTATGCGGTGAAACAATAAGCAAACACAGGGGTTCGAACGGCATGCGAGTACAAAATTGAAAATTACAAAAACAAAAAATACAAAATAAATCATGACTTCTAGAAATAAACTGTTTCCTAGTACGGGATCAAAAGTAAACGGGGGAAATGCTTGAAATAATTGTTCATTATCAATATTCATGACAAGATAAAGTGATAATTTGATTTAAACACAGGGTTGCGAACGTCATGTGCGTGCACAAATAAAGATGACCAGAAATAAATAACTAACAATAGTTATGACTTCTAGAAATAATCCACAGATAAATTATATAACCACACAGCGCTACAGTAATTATGCATAAATGGGTCATGTATAATGCACCCAATAACATGATAAAATATGTGATCTAATGCATTGGTATTATAACACAAACATTAATTGTATGAAAATGGGAACCTAAAAACAACACAAAATCATACACATGTTTAACTAACCAAGTAGCACGTACACTGTAAACAGAGTATGAGAATAGGTGCCAAGGGTAATTATTATCAATTAAAGTAAAACGGGGAGGTGTTTGATTGTATAAGCAAACAATACATTTTCAAGGGATTATAAAACGTTAAAAAGACACCATATATTGAGATATCGGCTCAGACAAAACGTACAAGCTGATCCTTACCGATATATCAGTATATAGAGAAACATGCTTGCGATTAAATGTCTTTTATGACATTTATATATATAACCCTTTAAAATATAATATAACATGTACCTTGTTTAAATGAAATCAAAAGTAAAACAAGTTGATATTGTGGTCATGGCAATATTTTGAGATAAAGTTAACAAATATACATGCAACAAACAGCTGCTGTCGAAAATAATTTTTGACATGAAATCTTTAAATACATTTAAACCAATTTGTAAAAATTAATAATTTGTCAACCTTTGGAAGTCTGCAAACACAAAAAGACACTGTCCTTATAATATTTTCAATCGAAACAGATCCCATGAGACCCCGCTCCACCCCATACTTAAAAATATTATCCGAGTGCATGGGTTTTAGTAGTACAGTACAGTGGGTAATTGTATTTACAACCGACATTTGATAAATGTGATCATCATTGAATGGATACGTCTGGTTTTATTACTTTAACTTCATGTGAAATATACATACATTAATTAAAAAACGTTTAATTTCTGTATTTGATATGTGTGCAATTATTATTTAAAACTGGATATGATAATGTCAAAACATGTGAAATTATATTGTGGAAAAAAATGGAAGAAGCAGACGATGGATTATAAATTTCGTCTGTTGCAACAGATAGGTGACCAGGTAAAGAATACAGGTACGAATGTTTGTTACAACACAATGTTTTTACAGTCCAGTTGCCCGACACGTGATTTGTATATTGTTTGTATTGGTTTACACTCGACCGGTGTGTATAAATCGACAAGCCAGAATCTAGCTCAATGCTAGTTTGTAAACAAGCACTGATTGACAGTTGTGAACGTTCAATTATTATTCCTAGGAAGTCGATCTTCCTTCTCTTATGCAGTCGATCACATCCAAACTATCAATGACACGACTCTGGGAATCGCCTGGGAAAAGAGCATAAATTGTACACCCAGCTACCCAAGTTGTAGTAAATAATTTAGCACGTACTCATTGGCGTGCTTCGAATCCAATGTGTTCACGTAAACGCGTAATATTTTCCTGAACGAAAATCCCATCACCCATACGTTTACGAGCCTCGTAGACACG
This sequence comes from Panopea generosa, assembly GCA_029582155.1. Classification (NCBI taxonomy): domain Eukaryota; kingdom Metazoa; phylum Mollusca; class Bivalvia; order Adapedonta; family Hiatellidae; genus Panopea; species Panopea generosa. The sequence goes on along the minus strand of CM055896.1, from coordinate 31,114,667 downwards.
TTGTCTTGCTTTTGAGTTTGTAAACTTTATAATCACCTTACGGTTAATGTTGTGTTTAGGTCGGCCTTTTCTATGACACTTGTCTATATCCGAACTGGTTAGGGGGATGATGTGTTTTCTGGTGTGTTCCGAAATTTTGGACACAACATCTTCTCGTGGGTCAGCCATGTCTCCAGGAATTCCAGATACATCTACACACATCCGTCTACCATACTGTTCGAGCTCATCTAATTCGAGCTTGGTCTTATCTAGTTCGGTCTTCAAACAATGATTGGCTGATTTCAATGTTGAAATTTCCACTTTCAATGTTGACGTTTCAGCATCAACTGCTGCTTTGAATTCTTGCTTGAGCTCATTAATTAGTTCATTTTTGATTAATGTGCAACTATTGGGCCCAATATAGCACTTAACTGTTTCAGTTCTTCGTCTGAGAAGCGATTCATGGCGAATTGTTCTAGTGTGGGTGGGGTAATCGGGGTGGTATCCTCAACTGTGTATGATGTTTCCGAGTCAGAAAAGTCTAACGATTCAAAATACACAGAGTCCTCACTATCACTATGACTATCGGTCTGGGCTACTTGAGCAAATCGATACTTTTTCGTTTATGGTTTCTGGCCCGGTGAGGATTTGTTAAGTTTTCGTCTTCTATTCGGCATGTACTCGGCTGATCAACAATACATTTCTAATAGTTTCACATTGTTTTACATAAAGTTTTTACCGTCTGTCATTGTTGGCTAACAGCACTTGTAAGTAGTTCGTGTTTTCCCCTTAGGAAACAGTTGAAATTGATGACAATTTACATTTTCTTTGTCATCGAAAAATTAGACGCCATTATTTTCAAATACCGAAAAGAGAATAATCTGTAAGAATAAGTAGTAGATTTAGCCTTGTACATGTGATGTCAGAGATAAATACAGAATTACTAGAAACACGATGTTATAAGTTATAAGTATAGAAAGTATAAGCGAAAAAAACAGCTTACAAAGGAGAGCACATGGAAATCACTTAGAAAAAAGACTTTCCATACGTAAGCATTATAGACAATTCTATAGAAAATAAAGCATTAATAAACTGTAATCAGATAGAGCATGGAGATAATGTTTTAGATAAAAGTGTGAGGTTGGATAAAATGTAGGAAACTCGGTGTTAGAAGAGAAATGAATACATATTAACGATTTCTAGTAGATCAAACCTTTGATATTGGACATGCAACGAGCGCAAAGAGATGAATTAACAGTAGAGATATCATTGAAAGCACATTTACTAGAGAACTGAAGTGGCTTGAGTTAAAATTGAAAGAAGCTGATGAGTATAGCTATAAAACAGGTAATACTAAGGACAGTATTATACATGAGAGAAGAAGGATAGTGACGACATTGTATATTATACAGTTAGGAAACAAAGAGGGTTACAGTGTTTTGATCGGAAGCAGAGAGTAAACGATGAAATAGAGGAACGACATACAGACAGTTATTCTATAGACAGACACATGGATTATCAGAATAATTGTGCAGGTAATAAAGAAGGGGAAACAGAAATAGATCAATTAGGACAAAATTATAAGGAACTTTAGAGTGAAAGTGATAAAGAAAGTGAAACGAAAAGAAGGATTAAAATGTTGAAAGAACATAAACACATGGAAGATTTGCTTGAAAAACAGAGAACAAAAAAAATATTGATTGATAAAATGGCAATGTCGGTAAAACGGAATAATGAACAAAGGGATTGATTCGTAAAAAATCATATAAACAACAACAAGGTAATACAGTACATATACAAAAACATAATACTTGTATACACAATTGAACGTCAATCAAATGTATACAACACAGACAAAGATATAACTTGCGATAGATCAGTCAATTTAAATCATTATAAACAAACGAAATAAATTATATGTCCATTCAAAGTGCAAAACATATTGCCACTTTTAGACGAATATTGCCACATCTATCCCAATGACTGATATGACTTGTCGAAACGAACCATAAGAGCATACACAGTATAGGTATTGAAAGTGGTATTAGTTCCAAATTATGTCTTCAAAAAAAAAAATGTACATTAAAAGTTAAATGAAGAGATCGCATTATATGATACTATACGATTATATATTTTCATTTTTTATAAACAAGTGTTACGAATATTCAATAGCAGAAATGGTGCATTATGATTTGTTTAACATCAGCAACAGCTATATAGAGGATAAAAATCACGTTAACTACAAACAATGAATATATAATACAATATTTAAAATTAGGCTATTATTTTTATTCTGATTTTCCCTGCCAATACGAGATAACGACGAGTTCAGCAACAAAGTGACAAAATACAAAAGACGAAGCATTGTGTGTTATCTTCATAAAAGTTTATCTTAATGCTTCAGTCATATGTTGCAAATCTCTAAATGTAATTGTTGAAATAGCAACCGCTTGTTTGTCTCTCATGTTTAAAGAAGGATAATCAAAAACTAATTATATTATTTGATTTTCATTACAATTACATTTTAAAAAAATATGAAAAGTATAAAGTACAATTATTGTTTACAAATACAGAGAGTTTATGTTATGAAATAAAAACAGAAGATATATAAACAAATTTGATTAAAGATAAGGAGCGTTTTGACAATAGTGATTACTCCAAAAACAGTCCATTCTTCTTCGACAATATAACAAAGGATATTGGTAAGATGAAGGATGAGACTGCAGGCATTCCAATTACAGAATGTGTCGGTTTAAGACATAACTAATATTCAATTATGTTAAAGGATAGAGATATTAAAAAATGTAACGGAATAACTAAAGGTGTTATTAAGAAAAATATAACACATGAAGATTATAGACACGTTTTATTCGATTCGTGTATGCAATAGAATGTGATAAAAACTATAAAATCTAGCAAACATCAAATAAAAAGTTATAAACTAAATACAAATTAGTTTATTTTGCTTCGATAATAAACGATATATATTAGATAACGGTGTTAAGACCGTCGCATACGGATTAAGTAAATCCGAGTAAATTGGTAAACCAGTTGCCGCTGATTTACCAAACAACAGTTTGATATATTTTGAAGATAAAATTCGTAAATATAGTGTAGTAGAATTAGAACTAAATTTAATACAATTTTAACGGTTGTGCTAATAGTTGTATAGAAAACGGGAATCAAAGTGAAACTGTTCAACCACTTAAAATGACAAGGGAGCCTGGGAGAGCCCTGGAGGTGAGTCCGGGCGAGTTTGTCACTCTGAGGTGGTCGAAAAATTGCGCTGTGACCCCCATTTACTAAACTTCTTTTGTTTTGATATACATTTATCCTCTATTTGTAGTTGACCTATTACCCTAAATACATAACTGACATCATTTTAGGATGGTTGCTTTTGTTTGTTTGTTTGCTTGTTTGATCGATTGTGTATTTATTTTGCAGCATGTTTATGCTATGTAGAGCTAACGGGCGACCATTTAGTGTAACCATTCTTTCCTGGGATTCTGGAAGGTCGACCAATATTCGAGCACACCTATCTCTGCAAGTAACCGATAACATCTCGCTTTAATCAGTGGTGAGAGACAAATTATAATGATGCAAAATGTCGTATATCAGTCAATTGTCACGGAGACCATGACTAGGACGTTTTTCGAACACACGAACCCTGGATTGATGGTCATACACTGATCTATAATTACATTCAACGATATATAGTATCATATTATTAATTATTTGGTCAATCAATATTGCGTATACTTTACTGGTTGGAAGGATTTGGAGAATCAGTCATTAGTGATGATATAAAACACTATTGACATTGTAAATTATGACACCGTTTCGGTGGTCTTAAAACCGTCAGTCTCGCATGTGAAAGGTCGTGGATTCGATCCCCGACCGGATCATAAAATCTACTTAATAAATGGTACTAGAAGATTCCCCGGATGATACTAAACATTTAGAGGATAGTTATAGGTCTGGTCAGCCCGGTGAATCCAGTATTATATGACTGGGTGTGTTAAATTATCATACCGTGTGTCTGCAACACCATACTACACTGTGGCATTGATTAGAATACTGTCTGAAGTAGAAACCGTCGCAATACGATTATAAATTGTTAAAAGCGACGGTAAATACAATAACAACGACAATGTAAAATCATCAGTGGTTTGAGCAAACAAAGAACACTACCGTTAACCGTTTGTATTGTTGGGTGTTTATTGTTGTTTACAACAACTTTGCAGTAATGGCACAATTTAGTTTCGCCGAACCTATGACCGTCTAGATCCCCTGACCACAGCAGTGGTTTATATCATCAGAATCAAGACCCTTCATGTTATGACTGGAATCAGCGCCAATATCATTTATAGTCATATCACTATTTCTATCGACTTAAACTATACATAGTTACCAAGTTTCAATGTCGTTGTAACATGTATTTACACATGCATTAAAACACATAATCACAAAACAAGCTGAATGATAAACATATATGTGCATTTTTCGAACACACACAATAATAATGTATGTGTTAATCTAAATAACGGTAACGGTGTCCGGCATCATCTAAGCTTTAATGTCTTGATTGGTTGTGTTTGTGTTTTGACTCAGCAGTTGTATTGGTCCTTGACAAGAGACTTTATTTGCAAGGCCATACTTTTGTGGATATTATAATATTATTAGGCATTTCTGTGTTGATTTAAAAATATAATAATATTTCATAATATTAACGCAACGTTTCATACTTTTTATCGATTTGTATTATTTCTCTGTGTGCCCACATCATTATTTAAGATACACTCCCGATTTGTAATGCAAGTAATTATACAAGTAAACTTAAGACAGTGCTAGTTCTAACTAGTGTACTTAATTAAATGACTGCTATCTGTTTTAATATGTTGTTTAAATTTAAGGCAAAAATTTGGCTTTCGGAAGACAAGCAAACCTGAGTACATATAACGGACCTAGTCATAATGCTGGGCTGACAGTAGATGGTGTGATAGGAACTTCTGTAGATGAATGTAGCGCTACACAGGTACAGGATCAACCATGGTGGAGTGTTGACCTCAAGCATATAATGCGTATACAATCTATACGAATCTCGACTGATAGACCTGGTAAGTATTTTGTTTGTGTTTAATCGGTGGCGCGTGTGACATTCGATTTAAATTTTAAAATATAAAGTAATTGAAATATATAATTGCATACATGTATGTTATGCGTGTAGTCTTTTGACATTAATCGGAAAGGTTTTAATATAATATTTTAGCGTTTGAATGTTAAGAAAACAATTCATACACCGCAAAATGAGACAATTAATATATTTTGTGTTTAAACAAGACAGATTAAACACAACTCTATTTGCGTATGGTTATGTCTTACAAATACATAATTTAGCAAATTTTCAAAATAATGTATAATTAAAATGGCTCCAGTGGGAACTTTGAGGTTTTCGTATTCTTAATATAGTAGCATGTAAATGAATTTGTTTTAGAAGTATTGATGTATCTCAATTTTATGATTTTATAGTCAATTTGAATCTATACATCTATCATGCATGTAAATTCAAGTTATACTAAAGCGCAATACATGACGATATATGAAAACGCAACATATTTAACACGAATGTATACATCCATATCCTAGAGTAATCATTGTCTATTGATGTTGTTGGATTTTTTATTTGATATGTCACTGAGTAATTCTGCGTCTCCTGCATTGGTGTCATGTATTTCATATCCAATGTTAGTCCTCTTGAAACCCTGTGTTATGTTTTTATATATATTTAGTGCATAAAAACATATTGAGTTTAAAAAAGTATAATAATCTATTGTATTTATATTTTGAAAAGTGACTTAGTGATATTGTCAATCTCATTCAACTTCACTTTTGTTATAACACTTTTACTAATTATTGATTAACTCTAATATATTGGTATAAAGTTTCAATTATATGTATTTATAAGAAACGTTTTAAACCTTCTGTTAATATCGTCGGCAGGTTTATGAATCAACTGACTTTATTCAAGTGGTGAAGTTTAAGTTTAAATATGAGTACAATCAGATATTGCACGCTACCTATAACTTGGTTAAGAATCACCTGGGCAGCTTTAATTGTGGTGCAAGAAAAGGTCAAGTCAGCATCTTTATCATTTTCTTTGTGCGAACATTGATATATCATAATGTAAAGAAGTGACAGTGAACGGAAATTAATATTTCGTGTACCTTTCTTAACAACATATTAAACTGGACCTAATTACTTAAATATATATCCTGATAGAACTGTAAATCAATAAGTAGTTTACAAGTAAATTGCCTTGGGAAAAAACTTACGATCATTGCTATATGTTATGACAAAACTTATTTCAGAAGGGCTATCGAACTTTCTATTACATGCAAACAATGATTCTAGTGACGAATGGGTAACAATCCATAATGACACGGACAAGACTCCTCCTACAAGAAACATCACCGTATTGATACAGGCGCGCTATCTTAGGTTGTATAGTACGAAATCAAATGTGAATCTCATAATCTGCGAAGTTCAAGTTTTCGGTGGTATGTTTACATTTACCTTTAAACTAAGATAGTTAAAAACTTAATAGCAAAAGTAATGTTATGCATTAATTGATGACATTGTTATACTTTTTTTCTTTTTACACACAACATATACGATTTATTATAACACATTATGAAGATGACATGAGTTTGTTTTACCTCTATAGAATGTACTGCTGGTAGATGGGGTCCTGGTTGTGATTTTATCTGCGGCCATTGTCTCGGCGGAATACCGTGTAGTGGTCAAACAGGACATTGTCCGAAAGGATGTGAAGATGGATTCAAAGACTTACCCACGTGTGAAACGGGTATTTGTATTTCTACAACAATTGATAATCATATTAAATCTTAATACTAATATTTACTAGTAAATCTAGTACATGTATTACTTCAATAGCCATGTGATTTAGTCTAGCTTACTTAAACTAGGTTATTGGTTTTATAATGTAACCGAAAACAAGCATGGAACAATTTATAGCATGTCCAGCTAGTCAATTAATAAATGAAAAGAAATCATGCACACTATCTTACTTTTGTAGCATGTGATGACAGACCTAGGCGCTTCTTATTGGTATTTGTCTAATTAGGTCGTACACTTGAACGGTCACTTCACCAATTAAAACATTAAATTTAGATAAGAAACCAAAGACAGTCCACTCATTGAGCTTAAAGAAATAGACGGTAGCAATCGGAATTTATTATAAAGATACATTAAATGATGTTAACGATCAGTAATAGGTAAATTCTCGATTGCCAAGCTTATTCAATAACTTACAACTTGTTTAAAACAGTTATGTGATTTTTGTTGTTATATATCCTACATACATGTATTGTACTGTTATTTTATTATAGCTATTGCGTTAATTTTGTTTTGGTAGCTGTAATCTTTAATTGCTACATTTTCTGTTGTAGTTTGTTTTTGTTTCATGTATATTTCAATTTTTTTAAGCATGTTCCAAAGGATCATACGGAATGAATTGTGAAAACAACTGCAGCGAAAACTGTCAAGATAAAAACAACTGTAATACGACAAGTGGTAAATGTGACTGTAAACCAGGATGGAGAGCTGAACTGTGTGATCAAGGTAATAAGTGATTTTTTAATTATGAAAATCATAAAGAATTTAGAAAAGAATATAAGCAAAGGAAAACACAAACACACACACACACACACACATATATATATATATATATATATATATATATATATATATATATATATATATATATCTTAGTGTTCTATTTCATAGGTATAGAATAATTAAACAGTCAGTATTATTTATTTTTATATTGTATACACATCTATAATTAAAGCAATGTTTTTTATAATATACTTATGTGTATGTTATTGATTGTCTAAGGCGACAGTCTTGTTGTGATATAGTCATTATATTGTTAAGAGCGAGGTTTGTTGTACCAATAAACCTGGATCATTTTTCACCATATTTACCTTACATGTAGCAAAGACTTTTATCGCCAGAGGTTGCGGGTTCAATCCCAAGCCCCAGCTCGTCCCGATGCCTCCCAATAAACAACACTCTGTACTGGTTCTACCAAGGTAGCGGACTTGGGGGCGATTCATAATAGCGCTGAACTTTCATCGCAACCGAGATAAAATGAACTAGTATAAATTTCTTAAAGGTAGAAAAACATATATGCTGACTTGAGAAAATAGAAATTACATGTTACATGTTCTAATTTAGTTTAGCAATTGCTGATGAAACTCGGCCGTGGTTTACTCCCTCCAAAATTGTTTATAACAAATACAATCAGCCAAACATACATACTTATGGAATAGAGCCTATATATGAAGCAATGTTTCAATAGTATGTAATCAGTAATTAATAAAAAGTCACTTTGTGAACATAGCGTAATACGCAATAAAGTCAGTAAAAAACTTACATACGGATGTTAACTATAGTGTGTATCATACTAGGTGGATAATGCCTATTTGACCTTCGATATATTCTATAAGAAGTGTATGTTTATAAAGTTCTCTTTTGTTAGAGTTGGTTCCAAGCATTAGATTAACAGTAGGTGTAATATTTTCTATCAGCAAATAAAATAACTAACGTTTTTCTACATGTTTTGAAAATGACCCATTATACATGCATTCCGAGATAGTTTTGTTATCTGGCATATGTTTATGTTTAATTTCAAACCAAAACACACGTTTGTTGAAAACAGCGTTATAAATGTATCGGTTATTCAATAAACATCAAACTTAACGAAATAATAATAATCAATTAAATCAATTAACGATAATCGGAACAAAAGGATGTACAGTAATCGCTTATAAGTGTATGCATAACATATTTACCGATAGTATGTAGTATATTGAATGCATAACAATACCCTTTCTATTTTTTTTTTCTCAATAATGTTTTTATTCACATCAAACATTTACAATGTATGATTTACAGCACTGACTTTTTTATATAATACACACATATACACACATACTATTACAATCATATATTATATATATTTTTTTTAAGGTATGTTTTTTCTGAATTATGCTTTCTGTAATATAAGGCTTTTTACATATCGCGAGTAATATTTATCAGTAGTAACAGTATAACATAGATGTCCCTAAAGTTACAAAACTGAACTATTTATTTAATGCAAACAAATTGTTTTCAATTATAGGAGGATATCTTAGAGATGTTTAAAATAGAAACAAAGAGGATCGAAAGTGAAAAAGTGAAAGTTGCCGCAGAAGATGAAAGCTGCCAAGATGTCTTGGTTGTTTTTTAAACGTTTATTTTAAAGATATAATTTTATAATTTGATATATTTTTTAAAAATTAAAAGGTGCCCATTTCTGGCCATATATTTCTAATTGATCACATATATTATTTTATAGAATGTGTGTCCGGCACGTTTGGTGATAACTGCAGTCAGAATTGTAGCGACCACTGTAATGGCGGATACGGTAACTGTAATAAAGTCAACGGTACTTGTGATCAGTTGTGTGAGGCGGGATGGAAGGAAGTGCTGTGTGACCAAGGTGGGTGTATCAAACTCTAATTATATGATATATATAATTATTAAAGGGTGTAAATACGAGATATAATAAAATGCACTAAAGTCTATGTTCTATCAGGAGTTTTCTTTTAAAACTTTTAAAATTCACTAAACACAATATTTTCAAATACTCAAAGACCCCGTATTGCGCTAAGGACAAATATTTAAACATGCCAAAGTAATACATTTAAAAGGGATTTCCTAACTTTGTCAAAGCGCCTAAGTTAGACTTAAATAGATTTTCCGCTTAAAATTGCAACATATTTTGAAATGCATTAAATGTGTCATGTGATTTAATTGATTTATTACACGGGTTTACACAAATTAACATTGTTTCGTATTTGAAAGAGTCAGTATAATGGTGTGAAGAACATCAAGCAGTTTTTAAGTGATGTCTTTTTTTAATGAGGATTTTGTTTCAAGTTTATACCTCCAATTTATATATCAATTTTGTCACGTTTTAGAGGATTTGGCATACTAAACAATTCGCATTTTATTCATTGTTGATAATGAGATGCGTTTTATCCATTTAAAAATCTATTGTTTTAAGAAAATTGTAGCGTGTTTATCTGATTTAGTTTCTTTTAGCTTGACATCGTGTATCATTGTTTACAAAATCTGCTTCAAACATAACTTCAAAACATGTTAAGTTGTACTTTTAATTTACTTTAGTATACTTTTTTTTTGTCTGGTCATATTTGATTAGTTTCACTGGTTTAACGTTTAACTTTTATAGGCTTTTCATAAAATTTACAAAATGATGCGCGCTGAAATATACTGTTAACCAGAATCAGTAGTGTTCAATCAGTAAGCGAAATAGTATTTTTGGTGTTTAATGAAAATCTTTAACCTTTAAATATAGTAAAATTCATGTTTTGGTCGTGTGTAAATGTGTATGTGAGTGAGGTGCTTTGTGTATAACAAATACAATCAGCCAAAAATACATGCTTATGGAATAGAAGCTATATATGAAGCTATGTTTCAACAGTATGTAATCAGTAATTAATAAAAAAAAAGTCACTTCATGAACATAGCGTAATACGCAATAATGTCGGTAAAAAACTTACATACGGATGTTAATTATAGTGTGTATCATACTAGGTGGATAATGCCTATTTGACCTTCGATATATTCTATAAGAAGTGTATGTTTATAAAGTTATCTTCTGTTATAATTGGTTCCAAGCATTAGAATAATATTAGGTGTAATATTTTCTATCAGCAAATAAAATAACTAACGTTTTTCTACATGTTTTGAAATTGACCTATTATACATGCATTCCGAGATAGTTTTGTTATCTGGCATATGTTTATGTTTAATTTCAAACCAAAACACACGTTTGTTGAAAACAGCGTTACAAATGTATCGGTTATTCAATAAAAAATCAAACTTAACGAATTAGTGTTAATCAATTAAATCAATTAACAATAATCGGAACAAAAGGATGTACAGTAATCGCTTATAAGTGTATGCATAACATATTTACCGATAGTATGTAGTATATTGAATGCATAACAATACCCTTTCTATTTTTTTTCGATAATGTTTTTATTCACATCAAATATTTACAATGTATAATTTACAGCACTGACTTTTTTTATATAATACACACATATACACACATACTATTACAATCATATATTATATATAATTTTTTTAAGGTATGTTTTTTCTGAATTATGTTTTCTGTAATATAAGCCTTTTTACATATCGCTAGTAATATTTATTAATAGTAAAAGTATAATATAGATGTCCCTAAAGTTACAAAACTAAACTATTTATTTAATGCAAACAAACTGTTTTCAATTAAAGGAGGATATCTTAGAGATGTTTAAAAAAGAAACAAAGAGGATCGAAAGTGAAAAATTAAAAGTTGCCGCAGAAGATGAAAGTTGCCAAGATTTCTTGGTTGTTTTTTAAACGTTTATTTTAAAGATATTATTTTATAACTTAATATAATTTATTGGAAATTAAAAGGTGCCCATTTCTGGCAGTATATTTCTAATTGATCACATATATTATTTTATAGAATGTGTGCCCGGCACGTTTGGTGATAACTGCAGTCAGAATTGTAGCGACCATTGTAAAGGCGGATACGGTAGCTGTAATAAAGTCAACGGTACTTGTGATCAGTTGTGTGAGGCGGGATGGAAGGACGTGCTGTGTGACCAAGGTGGGTGTATCAAACTATAATTATATGATATATATAGTTATTAAAGGGTATAAAAACGAGATATATTAAAATGCACTAAAGTCTATGTTCTATCAGGATTTTACTTTTAAAACTTTTAAAATTGGCTAAACACAATATTTTCAAATACTCAAAGACCCCGTATTTCCCTAAGGACAAATATATAAGCATGCCAAAGTAAAATATTTAAAAAGGATTTACTAACTTTGTCAAAGCGCCTAAGTTAGACTTAAATAGATTTTCCGCTTAAAATTGCAACATATTTTGAAATGCATTAAATGTCACATGTGATTCAATTGATTTATTACACGGGATTACACTAATTAACATTGTTTTGTATTTAAAAGAGTCAGTATAATGGTGTGAAGAACGTCAAGTAATTTTTAAGTGATGTCTTTTTGAATGAGAATTTTGTTTCAAGTTTATACCTCCAATTAAGATATCAATTTTGTCACGTTTTGGTCGATTGGCATACTAAACAATTCGCATTTTATTCATTGTTGATAATGAGATGCATTTAATCCTTTTAAAAATTATTCATTGTTTTAAACAAATTGTAGCGTGTTTATCTGATTTAGTTTCTTCAAGCTTGACATCGTGTATCATTGTTTACAAAATCTGCTTCAAACATAACTTAAAAACATATCAAGTTGTTCTTTTAATTTACTTTAGTATACATTTTTATTGTCTGGTCATATTTGATTAGTTTCACTGGTCTAACGTTTAACTTTATGTTTTTCATAAAATTTACAAAATGATGCGCGCTAAAATACACTGTTAACCAGAATCAGTAGTGTTAAATCAGTTAGCGAAATAGTATTATTGTTGATTAATGAAAATCTTAAACCTTTAAATATAGTAAAAGTCATGTTTTGGTCGTGTGTAAATGTGTATGTGAGTGACGTGCTTTGTGTAAAACAAATACAATCAGCCAAAAATACATGCTTATGGAATAGAGGCTATATATGAAGCTATGTTTCAATAGGATGTAATCAGTAATTAATAAAAAAGTCACTTCATGAACATAGCGTAATACGCAATAAAGTCATTAAAAAACTTACATACGGATGTTAATTATAGTGTGTATCATACTAGGTGGATAATGCCTATTTGACCTTCGATATATTCTATAAGAAGTGTATGTTTATAAAGTTCTCTTTTGTTAGAGTTGGTTCCAAGCATTAGAATAACAGTAGGTGTAATATTTTCTATCAGCAAATAAAATAACTAACGTTTTTCTACATGTTTGAAAATGACCCATTATACATGCATTCCGAGATAGTTTTGTTATCTGGCATATGTTTATGTTTAATTTCAAACCAAAACACACGTTTGTTGAAAACAGCGTTACAAATGTATCGGTTATCCAATAAACATCAAACTTTACGAATTAATGAGAATCAGTTAAATCAATTAACGATAATCGGAACAAAAGGATGTACAGTAATCGCTTATAAGTGTATGCATAACATATTTATTACCGATATTATGTTGTATATTGAATGCATAACAATACCCTTTCTATTTTCTTTTCTCAATAATGTTTTCATTCACATCAAACATTTACAATGTATAATTTACAGCACTGACTTTTTTTATATAATACACACATATACACACATACTATTACAATCATATATTATATATAATGTTTTTAAGGTATGTTTTTTCTGAATTATGCTTTCTATAATATAAGGCTATTAACATATCGCGAGTAATATTTATTAGTAGTAAAAGTATAATATAGATGTCCCTAAAGTTTCAAAACTAAACTATTTATTTAATGCAAACAAATTGTTTTCAATTATAGGAGGATATCTTAGAGATGTTTAAAAAAGAAACAAAGAGGATCGAAAGTGAAAAAGTGAAAGTTGCCGCAGTAGATGAAAGTTGCCAAGATGTCTTGGTTGTTTTTTAAACGTTTATTTTAAAGATATATTTTATAATTTAATATAATTTATTAGTAATTAAAAGGTGCCCATTACTGGCCATATATTTCTAATTTATCAACTATATTATTTTATAGAATGTGTGCCTGGCACGTTTGGTGATAACTGCAGTCAGAATTGTAGCGACCACTGTAAAGGCGGATACGATAACTGTAATAAAGTCAACGGTACTTGTGATCAGTTGTGTGAGGCGGGATGGAAGGAAGTGCAGTGTGACCAAGGTGGGTGTATCAAACTCTAATTATATGATATATATAGTTATTAAAGGGTGTAAATACGAGATATATTAAAATGCACTAAAGTCTATGTTCTATCAGGATTTTACTTTTAAAACTTTTAAAATTGGCTAAACACAATATTTTCAAATACGCAAAGACCACGTATTGCTCTAAGGACAAATATTTAAACATGCCAAAGTAATATATTTAAAAGGGATTTCCTAACTTTGTCAAAGCGCCTAAGTTAGACTTAAATATATTTTCCGCTTAAAATTGCATCTTATTTTGAAATGTATTTAATGTGTCATGTGGTGTAATTGATCATTACACAAGTTTACACAAATTAACATTGTTTCGTATTTGAAAGAGTCAGTATAATGGTGTGAAGAACATCAAGCAGTTTTTATGTGATGTCCTTTTTTATTGAGGATTTTGTTTCAAGTTATTAACTCCAATTTAGATATCAATTTTGTCACGTTTTGGTGGATTTGGCATACTAAACAATTCGCATTTTATTCATTGTTGATAATGAGATGCGTTTTATTCATTTAAAAATAATTTATTGTTTTAAGAAAATTGTAGCGTGTTTATCTAATTTAGTTCCTTCAAGCTTGACATCGTGTATCATTGTTTACAAAATCTGCTTCAAACATAACTTCAACACATGTCAAGTTGTTCTTTTAATTTACTTTAGTATACATTTTTATTGTCTGGTCATATTTGATTAGTTTCACTGGTCTAACGTTTAACTTTATGTTTTTCATAAAATTTACAAAATGATGCGCGCTAAAATACACTGTTAACCAGAATCAGTAGTGTTAACTCAGTTAGCGAAATAGTATTATTGTTGATTAATGAAAATCTTAAACCTTTAAATATAGTAAAAGTCATGTTTTGGTCGTGTGTAAATGTGTATGTGAGTGACGTGCTTTGTGTAAAACAAATACAATCAGCCAAAAATACATGCTTATGGAATAGAGGCTATATATGAAGCTATGTTTCAATAGTATGTAATCAGTAATTAATAAAAAAGTCACTTCATGAACATAGCGTAATACGCAATAAAGTCATTAAAAAACTTACATACGGATGTTAATTATAGTGTGTATCATACTAGGTGGATAATGCCTATTTGACCTTCGATATATTCTATAAGAAGTGTAAGTTTATAAAGTTCTCTTTTGTTAGAGTTGGTTCCAAGCATTAGAATAACATTAGGTGTAATATTTTCTATCAGCAAATAAAATAACTAACGTTTTTCTACATGTTTTGAAAATGACCCATTATACATGCATTCCGAGATAGTTTTGTTATCTGGCATATGTTTATGTTTAATTTCAAACCAAAACACACGTTTGTTGAAAACAGCGTTACAAATGTATCGGTTATTCAATAAACATCAAACTTAACGAATTAATGATAATCAATTAAATCAATTAACGATAATCGGAACGAAAGGATGTACAGTTATCGCTTATAAGTCTATGCATAACATATTTATTACCGATATTATGTTGTATATTGAATGCATAACAATACCCTTTCTATATTTTTTTTCTCAATAATGTTTTTATTCACATCAAACATTTACAATGTATAATTTACAGCACTGATTTTTTTATATAATACACACATATACAAACATTCTATTACAATCATATATTATATATAATTTTTTAAGGTATGTTTTTTATGAATTATGCTTTCTGTAATATAAGGCTATTTACATATCACTAGTAATATTTATTAATAGTAAAAGTATAATATAGATGTCCCTAAAGTTACGAAACTAAACTATTTATTTAATGCAAACAAATTGTTTACAATTATAGGAGGATATCTTAGAGATGTTTAAAAAAGAAACAAAGAGGATCGAAAGTGAAAAAGTGAAAGTTGCCGCAGAAGATGAAAGTTGCCAAGATGTCTTGGTTGTTTTTTAAACGTTTATTTTAAAGATATTATTTTATAATTTAATATAATTTATTAGAAATTAAAAGGTGCCCATTTCTGGCCATATATTTCTAATTTATCAACTATATTATTTTATAGAATGTGTGCCTGGCACTTTTGGTGATAACTGCAGTCAGAATTGTAGCGACCATTGTAAAGGCGGATACGGTAACTGTAATAAAGTCAACGGTACTTGTGATCAATTGTGTGAGGCAGGATGGAAGGAAGTGCTGTGTGACCAAGGTGGGTGTATCAAACTCTAATTATATGATATATATAGTTATTAAAGGGTGTAAATACGAGATATATTAAAATGCACTAAAGTCTATGTTCTATCAGGATTTTACTTTTAAAACTTTTAAAATTGGCTAAACACAATATTTTCAAATACTCAAAGACCCCGTATTGCCCTAAGGACAAATATTTAAACATGCCAAAGCAATATATTTAAAAGGGATTTCCTAACTTTGTCAAAGCGCCTAACTTAGACATCAATAGATTTTCCGCTTAAAATTACAACATATTTTGAAATGCATTAAATGTGTCATGTGATTTAATTAATTATTACACAGGTTTACACAAATTAACATTGTTTCGTATTTGAAAGAGTCAGTATAATGGTGTGAAGAACGTCAAGCAGTTTTTAAATGATGCTTTTTTTTAATGAGGATTTTGTTTCAAGTTATTACCTCCAATTCAGATTTAAATTTTGTCACGTTTTGGTGGATTTGGCATACTAAACAATTCGCATTTTATTCATTGTTGATAATGAGATGCGTTTTATCAATTAAAAAATAATTTATTGTTTTAACAAAATTGTAGCGTGTTTATCTAATTTAGTTTCTTCTAGCTTGACATCGTGTATCATTGTTTACAAAATCTGCTTCAAACATAACTTCAAAACATGTCCTGTTGTTCTTTTAATTTACTTTAGTATACATTTTTATTGTCTGGTCATATTTGATTAGTTTCACTGGTCTAACGTTTAACTTTATGTTTTTCATAAAATTTACAAAATGATGCGCGCTAAAATACACTGTTAACCAGAATCAGTAGTGTTAAATCAGTTAGCGAAATAGTATTATTGTTGATTAATGAAAATCTTAAACCTTTAAATATAGTAAAAGTCATGTTTTGGTCGTGTGTAAATGTGTATGTGAGTGACGTGCTTTGTGTAAAACAAATACAATCAGCCAAAAATACATGCTTATGGAATAGAGGCTATATATGAAGCTATGTTTCAATAGTATGTAATCAGTAATTAATAAAAAAGTCACTTCATGAACATAGCGTAATACGCAATAAAGTCATTAAAAAACTTACATACGGATGTTAATTATAGTGTGTATCATACTAGGTGGATAATGCCTATTTGACCTTCGATATATTCTATAAGAAGTGTAAGTTTATAAAGTTCTCTTTTGTTAGAGTTGGTTCCAAGCATTAGAATAACATTAGGTGTAGTATTTTCTATCAGCAAATAAAATAACTAACGTTTTTCTACATGTTTTGAAAATGACCCATTATACATGCATTCCGAGATAGTTTTGTTATCTGGCATATGTTTATGTTTAATTTCAAACCAAAACACACGTTTGTTGAAAACAGCGTTACAAATGTATCGGTTATTCAATAAACATCAAACTTAACGAATTAATGATAATCAATTAAATCAATTAACGATAATCGGAACGAAAGGATGTACAGTTATCGCTTATAAGTGTATGCATAACATATTTATTATCGATATTATATTGTATATTGAATGCATAACAATACCCTTTGTATTTTTTTTTCTCAATAATGTTTTTATTCACATCAAACATTTACAATGCATAATTTACAACACTGACTTTTTTATATAATACACACATATACACACATACTATTACAATCATATATTATTTATAATTTTTTCAAGGTATGTTTTTTCTGAATTATGCTTTCTATAATATAAGGCTATTAACATATCGCTAGTAATATTTATTAATAGTAAAAGTATAATATAGATGTCCCTAAAATTCTGTTCGTAATAGTGGTTGAATTTTACACCTGTATTTTGATTTATCATTAAATATCATTATAAAATCAACAGCAATGATGTTAATGTTGGTATTTTTATTTGTAAATTAATTGTTAAATAGGATTAACACAGACCTTTACAGAATACTAACTAAACATCACGCGTTCCCTGTAATTATCCACTAGACTACACTCAGTGGCGTTCTCTAGCTTCAAAGTTTATCAGCTATTACCATATAGGTTTCCCGATAAAGTATCTCTCCCTTTATGTATACACTGACGGACTTTAGAAACGAAACACTTTTATTTGTTAATTAATAAAATAGTAGGCAATTATATAATTTATTTATTATTTCTAGTTGATAAGCTTACATGTACCAATGGTACGTTTCCATTATAACTTTTACGATGTGTAATGCCCTTTAACATGGCACATACTTTTACCAAGTTTCGCACATGGAACTCGAGTAACACGAGATATCGATATGTTTATACACATAAACTACTCGCTGATAATTTAAAACTTGAAATAGCATTGATTAACAGCACGATAGCGAAAGCGATTGATATGCTCCAAGCAGGTCTGATCATTTGGGCTGTCATAAAGACCGAACCAACCACCTGTTACAACCAGTAGGCAGGGTGCAGCAATCCGCATGCTACACCGAAGAGATCGCTTTCAGCCACCAGCAATCAATGCAGGAAAATTGCCGTCGTATGGACGCCGAGTGCATGCAAGTGTACCTTACCTCGTACACTACCACAGTTGCGTCAAGCCTTAGTCTCCAATAATAGGGCAAGCATGCCATAGAGGCGTTTCAACATTATCGATAAGGCGTCGATACATTGCTTGCATAGACGCAAATGATTCGTACGAGATATTGATATGTGAAACAGTTTATTTCGGTAGTGTGATGTAATTGTTCTTAGACACAATATTGTTAAGAATTATTCCATGAAACTTACCCAGATATTGTGTATGGAATTGACTATTATATCTGCAGTAATAATAATAAAATCTTACTTCGGATGCTTTAAACAAATTTATACATTTTCAGTTTTGCATTTCTAAGTATGTAAGTGTATGTATTACACAGTTGAAATGTATAGTATTACTTATATCTAATACTACCGACATTGCATATTTTAGAGTACCACAGAGGTTGTTTCATCTCTTCACAACTGACATTTTATAACAGTTATCACCCAGGTCTCCATCGTGACTTATACTTGTCATACATGTACCACATATAATGTATATTATTCAACGACATCACATAATACGCGTTCCACTTAGAATGTATTACATGTTCACATAGAACGACATCTCATTGTATTATCAATCAGCTTAATGTCATGACTCGCTATATGCACATCATCCAGAAATAGATGAATCACATATACAAACGAGTTGCAAATAAAATTTAGGTAACAAAGATTATCATCTGAACTCACCCAAAAAACACCTACATTTATTCAACGCGTACTCTCTTTGAAATGAAAGTTCGGTACATACTTTGAAAAAATATCTCTTCAGCATTTCAGAGAAAACACTTCAAACAATTTAACTACATCAAATAAACAGTCACAGATTTCGCTTTCTGATTCTCTCGAATGTTGCTATATGTTTACTTCTCTAAGTTTACTGACTGCTACTTTCTGACCGCTCGCTATTTACTCACTGTAAATGTCTAATTAGACCTTTTGGGCGTGAATGTTTATATACAAGACTACGTCAATGAAAATGTATTACGCCGATTTTCGGGGCCGGGGGTTGGGGCATTCTCAAAACAAATTTTTATTCAATACACTTAAAATATATGTTATTATGTATTCCTTCAACCCGAAACGCTGTACATAGATCATGGTGGGGTAAAGCGTGATGCACACTGTTAGACGACGCAGGTGTTGTATGTCGAACTACTTTATCGTAATATCAAAAGCTCACCGTGGGCGACCGCGTAACTAAGAGGGGTGGCCGAGCG
The DNA here is from genome assembly GCA_029582155.1 of Panopea generosa. Taxonomy (NCBI): domain Eukaryota; kingdom Metazoa; phylum Mollusca; class Bivalvia; order Adapedonta; family Hiatellidae; genus Panopea; species Panopea generosa. The sequence goes on along the minus strand of CM055896.1, from coordinate 31,094,791 downwards.
TAAAGATGGACAAAGGCAGGCACGACTAAATAGTAATTTTTCGGGCAGCATTTTCAAATTTGAGTTGTAAATTAATTGTAAAATAGGCTTAAACTGACACAGCACATGTATACAATGCTAGAATAAACTCATTTAATTCATATACTGTTAGTCAAAGCTGTATATACTAACTTGCAATGCAGCAAGTATTTTTGGTACTTTTTTAGTCATAAACCTTCTATCAAAAAGAAAAACGGATTTGAGCGCACGAGCTCCATATATTTTGAAGACATATTTTGTCACATAGATTCAGCATATTTTGGTAATTTAAATGACGAGCAGCAGTCAATTTGATGAAAAACATTGGTGGCAATGAATTAACATTCCCGGACGAATATGAGTTATTACCGACATTATATAGTATATTGAATACACAACAATACCGTTTTTCACTATTTTTGTCAATAATGTGTTTTTATTCACATCAAACATTTACAAAGTTTTGCAAGTATAATTTAGAGCACTGACATAGTTTTTATATAATACACACATCTACACACATACTATTACAATCATATATATAACATATTTTAAAGGTATGTTTTTTTCTGAATTATGCTTTCTATAATATCAGGCTATTTAAATATCGCTAGTAATATTCATTAATTGTAAACATGTAATATAGGTCTCCCTAAAGTTACAAAACTAAAGTATTATTTTGATGCAAACAAATTGTTTTCAATTATAGGCGAATAGCTTAAAGTTGCCAAGATGTATTTGTTGTTTTATTAAACGTTTATTTTGAAGATATTATTTTCTAACATATAAACATAATTCATTAGAAATTAAAAGGTGCCCATTTCTGGTAATATATTTCTAATTTATCACATATATTATTTTATAGAATGTGTGTCCGGCACGTTCGGTGATAACTGCAGTCAAAATTGTAGCGACAATTGTAAAGGCGGATACGGTAGCTGTAATAAAATCAACGGTACTTGTAAACAGCTGTGTGAGGCGGGATGGAAGGGAGTGCTGTGTAACCAAGGTAAGTACGTCAAAATCTAAGTATATGATATATATATAGTAAATAAAGTATGTAAAAACAAAATGTATTAAAATGCACTAAAGTTTATGTTTCATCAGGATTTTACACATGTCTGTAAAAAGACGTTAGCCTATCTGATTGAAACCAGATGGCGCCTCGCTCAATGAAGTCTGTCCCGACGGTATAGAGCGGTCAGGATAATGCCGACGATGGGCTTTCGATGTATCAAGCCCTCTGCCTTCGGTCTATTCCGGACATTCTGTGCGTTTATCGGTCGTTAATGGGTCCCAAGTGTCCGACGGGCAGTGTCTTAACGTCTCACTACACAGTCACGACCCTTTTTTCCCACGGTAACATGACTCTTACGCTTAAAAAAACCTTTGGTTTGAAATATTTTCAAAATGGTTCACAGTGGTTGTAATTTCTTGCTGCAGTTGAGTAGAGCAAAAGTTGGCATATCATATACTGCAATAAGACGTCACTGGTGTTAAAAAAGTGACTTTTATAGGATTTCAACATATGCATGAATTTATGAGCATTTGAGGACTTCATTTTAAAAAAAAAACTCAGGGTGTCACTGCAAGGTCATCCTACCAGTTATTCTGCATTTTTATGTGGGTAGACATTCCTTCTATGAAAAAAAAATACAATTCTATGTGGAATTATTGTTTTACCATGGAAATCCGAGACTTTATTTTATATAGGACAAAGAACAAAAGTCAAAATGTAGCGATACCTATAAACACTATCCCCTTGATTTATACAAACTTCAAACCCCGCCATTCGTCGATTACGCAGGTGTGTCAGGAAAATGTGGTGATCCTGGTTGCCCTTAATAACGCGTTACTTTCGTCGGCGAGGCAGATCAGCAACACTTCAAGTATTCTGATATTTTTGCCACAAACATTAGATCGTCCGGTGGGTTCTATTGAATTGAATGGAGACCTGAAATGATGCATGTAAAAAGTAAAGTGATGCAGCTTTAAGCGCCCGCATTTGAAGGTTCGGGGTAAAAGTTACAGTTGATAATAACTTTTGATACGAACTGTATTGCTGTATTTTATAGAAATCTAAACAACGATATCATACTTAAATTATACAAGGTGTTATTGGTTATTTTGTCCTCAACTGTACCATAACAGTGCTGGTCTCGAGATGAACTAATAGCTGTGTATAGGGCAGGCAAAACTTTCCAAATTTATAGATTAAAAAAAACAGTCAAATTATATTACTGGTTTTAATAACAAATCATTTGGGGGCTCGCGACGATGCCGCCAGCAATTATGTCGACGACAAGAACGTTGGCAATGGTTTTTGCTGACAGATGTGTGGATTTCTAAGTTAAATCAATAAAAATGATGCACAATATAAGCAAAACAGGGCAGTTATAGGCACTTGTAGAATAGGCCTGCCAGCAAGTGGCATGCCGACTGCTGTTCACGCTCTTCAATTGTCATCCGACGCATAATTTCTACAGATTTTATGTTTTTTCTATGTGGTGAGACTTAAAGCGAAGAGGATTTGCTGCACGTGCACATCGTGCACTTTTTAACAATTGTCTATGCTTAAGTGAACGTAATAACAATGGACAATATTTCTGTGCTAAAGAGTCCGCTTAAAGGCCTTTTTCCGTGGCGCGTATTCTGACGGATTCGGCGCCTAAATTGCAGGGGTTTCTATGCGCAGAACAGGCGCTGCTTTTGTAAAAATTCGTTTCACACTATCTAGCATACTTTCGTTTCCAATGGAGCAGATTTCTGCGCTGACTAATAACCGCACGGACAAAAGTCGACAATATAAGCGATTTTTCTACACTTGTCTGCATGTACAATGCGTGGAAATTCACTTTTGATGGGCACTACACAATAAATACATGTATATTTCCACGCTTGTACCTATATAAACTCTGCTCAGAAATTCTGCATCATGAAAATTGATTGTCTGTGCGCCTGTTAATACTGCGCAAAAAGTAGCTTAGGGAAAAACAGCACAGCAAAAATACGCCCCATGGAAAACGAGTTTAAAGACTGTTATAATATTTTGAAAAAAAATCATGTCTATATATATGTAATAAATAGCATATTAAAAAATAAAATTTGATACTTACCAATTTTGTTAAGCGTAGTTTACTATCTATTTTGTGTTGGAATATTTACATATTTTTATTTTGAGGGTGAGGTATAAGTTTACATTCTCCGGGTTAATTACACTGCCATCACGACAACGTTTGCCGTTAGCATTTCAGAAAATTATCTTTTTATTATAAGTTCATATAATTATATATTTAGGGTAGCATTACCATTACTAAATACTTAATTTAAGTATCCAAATAGTTTCTATATATTTAAAAGCAAACATGGAAATATGAACACCTATTTTAATTATTGACACACGCAAAAATCAGTGCGCATCGTGACATGGGGTAATCTGGAATATAAATGTCAATAGTTTAATATTGTTGTTGAAAGGTGTGAAAATATCGTTATCGCAAATTGCAAATTCACCTGACAAAAATATAAAGCATATTTTATGCAACGAATGAGATCAAAGATTAAAACAAACGCTTTATCCATATTTCAACCTAATCAATGCACTTAATTTCATATTTGAATTCATTTGTTATCGATAAATATATCATACAGAACATTTTATACAGAAATTATTGAAAAATACATCTCCACAAAAGATGATCATTTCACTATTCAAAATCTCATTCAATTTCGTCATACTAAGTTAAAGTTATCATGATTTTAGTTGTACCGTACCATCTATAACCGTAATTCATATTGCGTAATATCCATAGCAGCCGACATGAAAGTGTGTCAGTTACTAACAGTAGAACGGTGGTTCTATTTGGATTTCTGCCTCTAGCCAATACAACCTATTATGCCACATATAACATGAAATATGTTGAAAATTTCGTTAGAAAAGAGATTATAATGAAATTTTACACCAAGCTCGTAACATTTCTTTCAGGATAATATTTGTGCATGTGCTAATATTATCTTTGTGCAATGTGCATGTCATTGTAAATATATGTAACATGATATACTGGGGGGAAAAAAAACGTGATTTTGTCCATTGTAATTTTTAGAAAAAAATAATCCTGCATCCTTTCATCTATAACAGGAAGTAGCATGTGTGTATTATGTTAAATATCACTAAGACAATACTATTTTATTATCAAACTGTCCGATAAAGTAACAGTATATCTAATAATCTAATCAAATTTCTTCATGCAACAATGGAAGATGGGGAGTTAATTGCAGGAATGAATGTGGCCATTGTTTAACCGATCAATGTAACATATTTTCTTGCATTTGTGATGGTGGATGTCAACCCGGGTACAAATATGAATCCAACTGTACTGATGGTATGTAATCTTATGATTTAAAGGCCCAACATTTTCTGCCAGGATAGACAGTAGTGTAGGAGTGGCTTATGTACAAACAACTGTATGCTTTAACTGTCAGTTATCGTACGGTATGCTAAGAATAGACCACCGTCTGTTTTAAGCATGCAGATAGTGTATAGACACAGATGCTTGTACATTTGTTTACAATTTAGAGAGCATGAACTCACACGCTCCTCCCTAGAATTTCAATTATTTGCAAGTTGAAGTTAACTTTGTTTTCAAACTACATATAGCAAACACTTTTAGAAAAAAAAAAACAATTAAATGTATTAAAACAATAATAGAGTAGAATGCAAAATTATAACAAAAACAAGCAGTGGTGACTGAACTATTGAAAAATGATTCTCCGATTTAAGGTACTTCTTTCTAAAGTGTCGCAATGGTTGATACTCTACCAACACACTTATTGTATAGCCATTGACAACAATATGGTGCGCATTGAAACCTTTGTGTTTTTAAATTCTGATCTTTAGAATGTTCTGACGGTACCTACGGCTTCAGCTGCTTAGGAACATGTGGAAATTGTGAGGGAGGAATTGCAAATTGTGAAAAGGTTACAGGGACCTGTTTACTTGGGTGTGCCGATGGATTTGTTGGATATGTTTGTATTAAAGGTACAACTATGTGTAATACTATACATTTCAAATACTTGTTTAAGCTTAATACATAACCACCATGTACCAATACACAATCTAAACTTGATTTTTATAATTTTGATGAGCATTACATTTTTTGGCTTATACAGGGGACTTACAAAATTGGCATATGAACCTAAATTAGATATGTTGTAATGCACCTAACTACAATCTTTCAATCACTGTTGACAATTTGAATATCAACCGAGCCAAAAAGCACTTCATACACTAACCACTGATTTTAATTTTTCAGCTTTAAAAATTGTCCATTTTCAATAGAAACAGACAAAAAGCAAATGTAAAGCACACACAAAAGGATAGAGTTTGAAAAAGCTTAAAACTATTTAACTATTTCACAAGGAAATTGTATCTAAATTTTTTCAATTTTATTTTGTGGAATTATTATACCTTTATTTGGCTGTTGTTGCGATAAATGTAGATTTTCTGCTTAACAAACTGGAGTTCATGTAACTCCACGACGCTACCGATTTCCGTCATATTTGTTTTATGCCCAATAATATTGTAACACATCATGGTTGGATCCTTAATGCTCGTCTTTTCGAGCGTTTATCCGTAATAATGTACGATATAAATATATTAGTTTATCACGTTATACGGAAAATACATATATATACGATATATTTTGTATCTCCCCCAGCGTCGTCGTCTCCACAAGCAGCCATTGTCGGTGGTGTGTCCGCTGCTGCAGCAGTTGTTGTTGCCGCTGTTGTCATTGTCGTGGTTTTAAGACACAGACGTAAAAAAAGGAGGTAAATAAACTGCGTACAGTGTACTAATAAATAAAGAGTGTATTCAATAATACTTGATTTCAGCTTCAATACTATTACATGTACCATCATGTATGAAGTTGTTTAAAGTGCACATGTTCTTCGTCACTTCAGCATGTCATCTTACATTTTATACTTGATATTCATCATGTTCTTCTTTGTGTTGTGACGTTTATAATGTCCATATATAGAGTCAATTTGTAAACAAATAGGGAATAAGTAAATCAAATAAACTATAAACGTATATTTACAGTTTAAATATAATAAATATATCTGCAATTCATTGACCAGATATTTGAGTTAAATAAAACAAAAACAAAATATACATACTTTATTACTGTATAAACATAGAGAGTTGTGATAATAATAAGTTTATATAATATTTCAGTTTAATAAATTAATAAAAACAGTTAACTGTTTATAATTGAACTGATTGATATTGGATATCCAGCATAAAATATCACTTATAAACGAATCATTAGATCAATTAATTAGTAGTATTTGGACACAGAAATGAATATATTAATGAGATACAGTTATCAATTAAAAACAATGGAATACTGTGGTATAGATAGTACCAGGTCATCGATCATTTCCCAAATACTATATAAAGATTACACATTAAATTCATGCTTGAACTGGTTTTGGGAAGCTAAAAATTTCAAATTAGTAAATAATTTACCTGATTGTGTAATATCGTACAATACTTAAAAGAGAATAGCATTTCATTTATACCTATTTTATTGAAGCAACACCCAAGGGTACGAAAACCAACATGATGCTTTTCCAAGTGTTGTGTATAATGCGGACAATCCTGCAAACAAGTACGATGCCTTACAAGTGACCCATGGTACGAAAGCACATACTATTACATGTAAACGTGACCAATTTAAATTATCAAACTTGTCTAATTTCACGTGTGTTTAATTGTTAGCGATATTTGGATGTAAATTGTATTTTTTTGTATTATTCCTACTTTAAATAACTCAGTGGAGAGGAGTGACACATGTCTTATTCACCTGACTACGGACAATTTGGGAAAAATTTTTTTTTCCTTTTTCGGGATTCGAACCCAACGTCCACTGCGACCTCAGCGCCTAGCAAATTAATGACGATGTTTTTACCGACTGCGCCACTACAACAACGCCAAAAGACGTTGCACAAATAGCGCATATATTGGCGTAGCCATTAATGTACACAAGACATAGGCTGGTATTATTGTTATATATTTTTTTGTATTATTCCTACTTTAAATGAATCAATGGAGAGGAGTGACACATGTCTTATTCAACTGAACACGGACAATTAAGAAAATATTTGTTTCCATTTTCGGAATTCGAACCCACGGCCCTTGCGGCGTCAGCGCCTAGTATATTAATGACGACGTCTAAACCGACTGACCAACCGCAAAAACGCCAAAAAAAACGTTTCGCAAATAGCTCATATAGGCGTATATATATATATATATATATATATATATATATATATATATATATATATATATATATATATATATATATATATAACTGCATTAAATATAAGTTATAGCTATACACTCTGTAAACATAGTCGGTGATATTCAATATTTGCTGAATTCACAGGAGAGGTTAATCCTTATGATACACTGGATACTACTGAAGAAGACACTGGTGTTTACGAAGCGATGGAGTCTTAACACGGTCTGTCATATATCTAGGTACTTGTATAGTATAAAGATATTTCAGTAAACGCACATGTATGTCACATTATGCTTTATATCAAAACTGTTATTACATTTGTCTTTGATGAATAATATTGGGGGAAAATAATGTGTAAACATCTATTGAACTGCATAAAAAAGCAAATAATACAAATGTTAACTTGCTGTTTTTGTATAGTACATTCATGGAAATATATTTTGTTTACCATAAAACATAATATATTGATTCAGATGGCATTGGTGATAACAATTTTAAAAACTAGACAAACAAACACACACTCAATTAATTAATTGTAATAAGACATTATCATTAAGGTAGATTAACTATTCATCCCGCGAAGATAGAATAGTGGATAGTGTCCGCTCATACTAGACGCCTAATGATCGATGTTAAGCCCGACCCAATGACTCTCAAACAGCATAAGTACTTGTTCTACCCAGGAAACAGACTCAGGAACGATTCACAAGAGCACTAAGCTTAACTCGCATTTAAGTTGATATAAATTGTATAAAATAAACCGATTTAAACAATTTCAAGGCATTTTGTCAAACAAGTATTAATTGTTACAATACTGTACAATAGTTATGTTCTGTACACACGATGCTCCAACGTTACCGAAAACGAAAAACAAAAGACAGCTGGTAATGTATAATCTGTATAGTAAAAGTAAAATTATTTCTAATTGGAGTGCAATTACATGCATATTTTCATGTACCATGTAAAATGCATTGTATTCGTTGTTATTCCAAATTGGAAACATAAGTCAACATCAAAATACTCGTAAAGCACAATTCCACTGCTTTCAGCCAATGTTATGATATGTACATCGTACCAAACATAGGTATGGTCACTTTGATATTGAAACCCAATTCGCAGTAGGTTAAGGTTAATTGAAAACAATAAAAAATCTCGAGAAAATATAGATATCTAAAATGAAAATAAAATGTTATGATGAGGATTATAAATATATAATGTTGAAAACTATGAATCTTGAGGACTTACTAGATTTTATGTAAAACCAACCGATATCTGATACCTAACTCATTAGTATATATTATAGCGAAGTGGTTCAACCAATCATTACAGAGTTAACTCCAGGAGTAATTGGCAACCAGAAAGTAACGGGAAATCTCGTATTGTTTTGATTAGGAACAAAACTTTGAATTCCTTTAAATATGAATCTTAAAGGAACACATTATACGGATATAACAGATTTATTTATAGAGTCATATGTTCAAAGAAATTTTGTCATTCATATGTTCACAAAATAAAGGTGTACTTTTGACACATTTATTCTAATTGTTTTTCCTTGTTCTAACTTCTTCTACATGCTTATTAGTTAAGCCATCAGGGCTTTGATTTTTTTACAATGTTGTGTACGCACAGCAAAAATGGTACATAATCTCCAAATAAGGCCTTGTTGGAACATCTTTTCTCAAACACGAATTTTTACCATTCTATACCATGATACTCATTTCATTACTAAATTCATATTTCATACATAGATAATCTGATTTTCCGGCATTTTTATTATTTGATATAGTTTGATACGGTTTAGCTCCGCCAATCATTTGCTAGTCGAATGTATTTGAATGTAGACGTACATGTTAATGCTAATCTTTAATAGAATACTTACAAAAAAAAAACCCAGCAAAGTAGGTGTTTGACCGAAAAAGGAGTAACGCACTCAAAATTTCATCACTGATCAGAAATAACATATATTTTTGCAACCATTACGTTTTATGTCCGGTAAATAACATTGCTCGCTCTGGATAACATCCACACTGCTTCTACAAGGCATTACATCGGCTAACTACAGCCGCATAGGAAGGGTGTCTAAGGAAGTATTTTGACTACATCTATATAATAACCAATAAATAAACGACAATATGTTAAGAACATAAAGCAAGAGAATGTTACAATACTTTGGCATTACATTTTAAATTGTTCCATTTAAGTAATAAATACATATATGGTGTTTAAATAGTTCTTCTTAATCACCGTCTATCGTAATCATGTTAGCAGCAGATTGATGAAGTTCATTGTTCAAATTCGTGTGTTCATTTCTTCCTTGTCATATATTCCATCTTTCATTGTAAAATGGACTGATGTATAGACCTGCATGTATGTTCACATCGAAAATGTACATTGTATTAGCACCAGAGGGGCGTGGCATTGTGGCATCCTTTCTCTCCCTTGCAACTTTTCTCAGACTTTACGATGTTACGAAAATCTATCTAAATTATAAAAAATAAATGGGATAATGTGTACCCAGACTCCCACCTCCTTTGATAAAATCGTCTCGACAAATAGAACAAAATCGATATTTTTTGGTAAACACACATAATTTGCAATATTGGGTTTGTAAAGTGTATTATATTATTATATGATACGATGCGAAGCGATGCGATGTGATACGATACGATACCATACGATACCATACCATACCATACCATACCATATCATACCATACCATACTATACCATACCATACCATATAAAACTATATCATATTATATCATATCATATTATATTATAAAGTTTTAAAATTACTTTGTAAATATTATTGATAACCACATATGCATTTGCTTATTGTTTTGAAAACAAATCTTGTTACATTGTACATATACATGTAGCAGGAAATCAACTATGGCTAAATTAAACTCATTGTAATGTCATATCATAATTAATCTATGTGTTTTCTAATTCAGGAGATATTGCATTTGGGGAATATTGCCGACAGAAAGATGATATCAACCCACCACAAAATCCTTACATTGCCACCGACGGCAACACAACAACGTTTAGTAAAACATTCATATATAGTATCATATGAGGGTGGAGACTTGTGTTGGCTTGTAAAGAACTCGTCACTTGACGTGGATTGATTCGTTATATTTCATTACACTTATCATTTGTATAAGAAACGTTACATGCATGTAACGTTATCATTGTCCATATGTTAAACTTATTTCTATTATAAATATGATCTATTATGTCGAACCTTCTTCGTCTCTGTTACAGTCTTTTCTGAATGTAAGTATAATGGTCATATTGTCACTCCAACATAAGTTGATACTAATAAGTTTCGTTATACTACACAAAAGTAGTATTTAAATTGAGCAGTTTGCTGTTTTCACATGTTGAATCTTAGATGAGTGTTTGTTATAAATATGGTACACAAAAAGAAAGAAAGTGTCATTCTATGCATCAATACACCTTAGAGAAGATTCATGTGATCATTTTATTTAAAGATATTAGCTAGAAATTCCTTTCGAACCTTCAAAACTGGTCAGTGCTTTTTACGCATCAGATGGGCGAAGTAACATATCGAACTTATCCACAAGTAGTGATATATCAACTTACATAATTATATAACTGGATTATTGGGTAGACTTACCAAATCGATATCGGAACAACATTCTATTGTTGCATGATCAAAATGATAACGCTAAACAAGTGGTGTGACCTACTTCAAACAAAATTAATTATACTGTTATTGCTTAATCGCAATATCTTTAAATGTGACATTTCTTCATAAATGTTCATACATGTAGCGCGAAATGAATCATATTTTTGGCACGTAATCGCTCAAAGATGAATGTTAATTATAATGAGAAAGTTTTGAATTTAACCGGTTAATATATAATTGAAAAATACAGGGTAATCTGAAATATGCAAGCATCTAGTGATGTTTCTAATGATCCAAAAGGTAATATGTAGAGTTTTGCATCAATTTCTGATTAGGATATAAGGTATTTAAATGGGGTTGGTAGGGTTGGGGCAGTTGGGTTGTGGAATGAAAGACACCAACATGATTTTAAATTTCCTATGATTTTTAACAATTTTCATTGAGAACTATTATATGAACAAATGTGTTAAGGCTTGTTTTGAAACATGTTAGAAAATGAAAATTCAAATGTAATGGTAAAGTGTGTGGTTATGATACAATAATAAAACAATTGAAAGTGAGAATGATATTGTCTTTCCTCAAATTCAGAGCATCGCCTTTTGCCTCAGTGGTATTCCGTTAAACGGTGTCTTGTGTTGTCAATACCAACGACAAGTGATATTCATATGATGTAACCGCCGGACAGTATGAACTCACAGCATGTTAATGAAGTTTTATTTGTTGTTAAATCAGTACGTTTAAAACCACGTGACAGTAAAAATGAATGTTATCCGCTTATATGGCTTCATGTAATAATATGGACATCATTTTTGCATTGAAATCCCGAATATATATGTAACTGTGTGAAAGCTATTGTTGGAATGTGACCGTCAAATAAATGTGACAGCTCACTGGCCGATCGGGATTCAGCGTACATGTACGTGTTTGTTGCTACGTATATTGTAAATATAATATAACATAGTGACCTGGTCGCTTTATTGATTGTCATTTTGATAACAGGCCCTGGACTAAAATATGTTATCATTGTCGACTTCTTCAATTAATTCCTATGAGTTATACCGACGATCTTGTTATATTCCTATACAGCGCAGTGGTAGATCAACGGATTGTCGCTTGGGCGATCTTAGTTCGAATCCGGTGATAAGAATTACGTTGTTTTTGTTCATTGGCCTACCAACTATTTCGTATCTACATTAGATTACATACGTAACATTTAATGTAGCCACTGTTTTAATAATCAAGGATGGCGGATTTTCCCAGTATATACGTCTGAATCGGAACTATTGCGATGAGTTCCGTCAACGATGCAGCTTATATGCATATTAGCATTACTCATATGTAAATATATAGTTAAAATGATTTAATGACGTGTAAGATGGGTACAGGCTGATATGAATCCATGGGAGGCGGTGAAAATTCACGTAAAAGATCGTCATTCATAAACATGTTGTTGGTTTCTTTCTTACAAACACCGTTAGTTACTGATTATGCAACTTTCATATTAAACACAACTCAGTAATTTTCGATATGCATATGTTTTCCATATTAAGTATACACGTTGTGTAATAAATTCAATTGTCTCCATTTGTTCCACTATTCTTACTGGTTTTTGTTGATGTCATGGAAAATGCAATCAGTGTAGGCTAACGTTATTGAAACTATAGTACGGTATATATGCAGATGTTTGTATTGCAGAGAAACTTACTATAAAGGATAAGCATATTGGTCATATTTCAAAATGTCTAACAAGTAACAAAATATATATTTTAACCAAAAATGTTTTATTCAGAATATAACAACTATTAAAGAAATGCTTTTTAATTTACCATTGTTTTTAGTTACTGCAAATTAACTCACAATGTATTTGAGAATAGCAGGATGTATTTGTGAATAAGAAAGAATCATTCAATGGTCACCCATGTCTTTTTACCAATAGTAGGATGGATTCTCAAACCAAAAGTGCCCATCCACAAACAGCAAGGTGTGAACTGTTTTTGAATAACCAGAAACAGCAGTTACATACATTCTGTATAATGTGTATAATTTTTTTTATACTGAAATAAGATATAGCAGCTCTATCTAGTATTGTCAATAAGGAATCATATTAACTATATACATTCTATTACATGTAATATCAACTTTTACACTGTTTAATATTTACATTAACTATTATAACTATCGTTCTGTTTTGTTTTTATAACACATTTACTAGGCTACATTTTTACCTGGATGGTATGATTGGCGAATGGTTTAAGGTGCCAAATCGTGATTACTAACTGCTGAGGTCAGAGGTTCAATCTCAGCTGAGTCCACATGCAAAATACGTTATATTAGTAAAATTGCCAGTTACCTGCAGAAAGGCAGTGGTTCTTCTCGGATTATTTCTTTACTGATTTTCCACCAGTAATACCGCAAGTCGTACATGTATATATCCTGAAATGTGTAGAAAATGGCGTTAAACTGCATTTAGTTAATCACATATTAGGATTTGTCGTATAAAAGACAAAATCGGGTTATTGAAGGGGGATGACTAGTGGTGTTTATTATGACAAAGTGATTCGAACGGTGACTCCGTTTAGCTGTCTCTTTTCAGCAAAAACGGTATCCATTCGATATGTGTTTTAACGGCTCTTGAAATATGAAAAAAATGTATACCTTTATATATATATATATATATATATATATATATATGTATGTATATGTCGCTAAAAATTCAAAATTATAACACTTTAATTGTTATAATATTGTTATATATGTGAATCAACACTGTAATTTGTCTGATGATAGTGGTTTTAGAGGGATTTAATACGGACTGAAACAACCATTCCCCACTCACACAGAAGGAATGCTAATATATATATGAGTATTAATGCAGCTTGTTTTGTCAATATTTCATTCGAACTTGTTGTTTTTTGTGTGTTTTTTTTTTTTTTATATTTCACTGTCTGTTCATCAATTTCTTTAAGTTGGTTTTAGGTAAGGTTTTAAGCACCGTCGTGGTCAGTTCCGAGTAACAGTGGGAATTTCACTAGCGGTTTGTATGGTATTACAGTATCCGTTATATAATGTATTCTGGAATTACTTAAAATTATTATGATTAGTACTGTAGGTTTATCTTTAACCGTAAAAGTATTCAATTTCACCTATTTAAATTGTTGTTGGAGTGAATATAGGTCAATGACCATTGACACGACGGAAAATAAATTTATTGCAATCAAGGGAAGTAAGCGTTGGTAGTATGTTATCAGATTTGGATAGTAGCTGTCTCCCTTGGGTAAAAAAACATTAAAATAAAAATAAATAAATCAATCAATCAAAATAAAACAGTTATTTATACACTTACCCCTCGATGGCTTCCTGTATTAAACAAGGTGGTACCGTGTGATAAGGTATCACGTCCGGAGCAGGAGCTCACATGCGATGTTGGGATTCGAATTTAAAGCGTTTTGCATAATAGTCAAATGCGTTAACTCTTTACGTTGTTTAAATAATAATAATATTTTAACAAAGAATTGTTATGAATATGTAGGTATGAGAGATTAAAATTGTTATGAATATGTAGTCAATTGGAGATTAGATGTGTAGTAATTTTTGCCAGATTTATAACTACAAGCATGCCAAAGCGACGATCCATGAGTCAGTATGGCACCCGCAGCAAGAAGAGGTCGAATAAAGATCCTACAGCGGCAGCGGTGGTAGATGATGATTTGGTGGAGCTTCCAGCAGTTTCACCAGAGCTCGTACAGGAGGTCGTGATGCAGGTGATACCCCAGTTAGCGGAGGCCATCAAAGCTCGAAGTGAACCAGCACCATTACAAGATCATCTGTCAACGCTACCCAGGAATGACTCTGGTAATATGTTAAGCTATGATCACGCTTTAGGTGTTAATGTAGGTGCCACCACAAAATTAAAAATTATGAACGGGGAGTTTGTTGAGTTGGGACTGCTCATCAGCAATGCTTCACATCCAGGGGATTCCAGTTACAGCGTCTCTGTGGTAACGGGGCAACTGGTGTTGCAGTCAAGGGTTCCAACTACAAAGATCATTGACAAAAGGCAATGGTCTGATGCCTTTTTAGTTTTTATTAGTATATATGCAATAAGCCACCTAGAATGTGTTCAGGGCTTACTTAAATACATTAGCACAGTCCTCCTTGGTGCGCAGCGATATGGTGACAAAGGGTGAAAGCTTTATGATGAGCAATTTAGAGCAAATAAAGCTCGGGAACCAAATAAAAGTTAGAGTATTGTAGACCAGGAACTATGGTTTCTATATATGTTCCGTACGTCAACATCCAGTGACGGTTCCAAATCTGCTCGTAAATGTTATGACTTCAATAATGGTCGGTGTAGCAAGCAGTCGTGCATTTACAAACACATTTGCACGCGCTGTTCTTGAAATCATCCTTATTGGCGTTGCAATGTAAACGGTTCAGCTAAGGTTTTAATGGTTCTTATTTTAGGAATGGTGCCGGCGGTCAGCGAGTGCCCACTTCACATCTACACAAAGGTTCCCAGTTCGAGCAAGTTCCAGCGCCAATGCACCAGATCGAGTTTTTTTCGGAATACGTTGGTCCTTGGTCAAACAGCAATCAAATTTGATTCTTTATGTCGTGTTTTAAGCTACTATCCTAAACTAGAATCACAAAAAGAATTAAATAATGGTTTTAAAAACGGGTTTTCTTTGCATTTTTCAGGTCTAAGAATCTTTACTGGTTGTAAAAATTTGGTTTCTGTAAAAAATAATGAAAAAAAGCGTTGAATTTGGTATTTAAGGAAGTAGCTTAAGGTCGAATGGCGGGCGCATTCGAAAGCAAACTCTTTACAAATATAAGGCTGTCTCCCATCGACAGTGTGCCAAAAAAGGATAAAAAGATAAAATCTTTATCACTTGTCATATTCTCAAGGAGAAAGTGTGAAAGATTTTATTGATGGTAATCTATCTAGAGTGCATTAAACATCTTTTGATAAAGCAGTTGGAATGGTCATCAAGTCTGCATTTAGACTGCTACCTGTTATTCCACGGACTTTGCGCTTTTAGGGTTCAGTGTAGGAATACATATCTTTATGATGAATGTTTTCCTATGGGCTGTTCTATAACAAGTCTTAGAGCCAAATGGGGACAAGTCCTTCATTATTTGGACGACTTTTTGTTCGGTGGTCGAAGGAATTCTGGCGAATGTGGGGCCATAATGGATTCCTTTGTAAACCTTTGCTCAGAGTTAGGTGTACCTCTTGCACATGATTTGATAGTGGGCCTTACCCACATTCTGCTATTTTTAAGTCTGGAAATTGATTAAATTGGAATGAAGATCAGAATTCCTATTGAAAAGTTAGGGAGGACATTAAAACTTGGTTGATGTTTCTAGATTATTTTAATGGTGTGTATTACTTTCCAGAGTAATTCCGACTTACACCTCTTTACAGATGCATCTGGTTATACTGGTCTAGGATGCGTCGCATATTTTGAACCCTTTCGGATTTTCTTTGCATGGCCTGATGCCGGGCAGTCAACCGATGTATTAAGGGACATAACTTTCTTAGAGTTGGTGCCAATTGTATTGGCTTTTCAAGCTTGAGGAAATCTCTTTCGGGGCAAAAAGATAATCCTGATTTCCGATAACCTTGCTCTTGTTTCTATCCTAAATAGAAAGAATTATATGCATGTCCCACAATTCAGAGCAGTTGAACGGTTACTAAACATACACTATTACGGAATATCATTCACCTGACGCCACATCTGTGAAAGGGCCGGAAAGTCGAATACCTCGCCTTTGTATTTTGAGATTGTGGTTTGCTGCACCCGGAAGGAGTTAGACATGCTGTGGTAGCTGTTCCAAGTGGCTATCTACCATTATGTGATAGCCAGCTCGAGCCCTGGTTTGAGAGGACGTCAATAGTTGGTGTCCCAATTCGACAATCGGGCGTTACCTGGAGAAGCCGTTCGTGGAACATGCTCGGTTCCATGCACATGTAGTTGGTGAAATCGCCATGTGACTCCCTCTGCAGTTGACTTGTGGTGTTTGAAAATATAGCTGAAATGTGTGCAACATGTCCATGCGTGAAATATATGCTATATCTTTCGTCGTGTCAGATATATTATTACAGCTTGTTGTGTATTAAATTGTACACATGTTCAGTCAAATGACTCTTGTTTAGCGAGTTCACTTTGAAAGTTGAGAGGAAATATAAAATGATCAGAATTGGCTAAAACAGACTTTTCCCAATATATCATGCGTATATTTACTCACTCTACCCGAATTGCCAAAATGATATATTATATAATATTTAAACATGCCAAAATGTATTTCCTAACTAGGGCTATGCGCCTAGGTTAGACTATAATAGATTTCCCGTTTAAAATTGCATATTTTGTGACGTATTGAACATGTCACGTGATGTTCTAGTTTGTTATACGATATTCAACGTGAAAACAAATCATCACCGCAACTTTCTCCGCCTCCATGTTTTAAAATAGACGTAACTCACTTAAATATAGAAGTGACACGATTGAATATAGAAGTCAAACACTTAGATATAGAAATCACATAGTTAAATATAGAAGTTACTCAATAAAAATAAAAGTTACACATTTAACTATAGAAGTTTTAAACTTAAGGTATCTCAGCGTTCTTATTGGATTTGTTTTACATTTTGTGTAATTTATCAAAAACCTGAACATTTTATCTATAAAGTCTCAGCTTTAGTTAAAGTTTATTTTATTTGATATAGTAACGTTGTTTCTCGTTTACAGCGCCCCCCTGGTGGTATATATTTTTGGACGAATTTCGCTGTTTTTCTATTGTAAAATAGTCAATATTAGTTAAAAAATGATTTTAATAACATTTATTTATTGAATTACTTACTTTGTTTCCTGTGATAAGATTATAACTTTCATGCAGATAAAATACAATCTAATCATTACGTTTGGGTTGATATAAACATGGGTTTAAAAACAACGAATTTTGAAATTCACGGCTGATTGCGTGATCAAGGTCAAGTTTTTGATTTTCACATATGTTAAACTTTATTAATTTCACTAAAATATGACTGAATAAAAAGAAGGTGTGTTCACACAAGTTTTTTTTCATAAATTTGAATCTAAATTTAATTGAAACACTTAAAAAACACGACGTTTGCTTGTGATTTCGGACGAAATAAACCATAATATGAAATGATAATAAACCAACAAAATAAATAATACCCGCACAAAGTTTGTCAATCTTTACTTCCTTCTCCATTGATGTAACGATCGGTATCAGTATAAGGTAGTACACGTTTGTGTTAGTAGTTAGTTGTATCGCAAATAAAGAAGCGTTCACGCATACAAATCATTATGGATAAAACCAACGTTTTACTTTACACGCTGTCTATATTGTGTATTCAGTTTCAATATGCAGGTACGTATAGTATATGTGTTATGTTCAATGAGTTACATTAAATGATCGTTTAAAGCTCAGGCATTCAAAATTATGATTATGGTTGTTATAATTAACGTCTACATTAAATGATATTTCTGGCTAATTTAAACAAAATATATAAAGCATATCATATTCAATAATTTTAATTTATGTAACGGTCATATACACTGTTTAAAAATGCCGTTAAATACACTGAAAGCGGACCTACACACGCACGAATTTAAGAATGCAGTGTCTATTCAAAGTCAGAGTTATGTTAAACACATAACATATGGAGGCTAGACATGTCAAACATTTTGTTAAGAGACTATATCAATTGTATAAATGATGTCAAAATAATTTTATTAACGGATCTAAAGGGAAGATTGGCGGTATACTACCGCATCCACACTCACCTCACGCCTTAGTGGGACCTAGACTGGACTGTGAAAGTGGGTAAGTTCTTTCGGCATTTTGGCCATTAGAACAATTAACCCAAGACATCATGTACTTTATAATAACATAATTTTCTTTCAGTCGGATCAGAAGATGATGCTAACGTACACCTCCTAGAGCATTATGTGTGTTCTGGTGTGATTGTTTGCTCCAGTCACAATCACAAATGTAACGGCTAGAAAACGTTAACGTAATGAATCGCTTCTTTTAATTACCAGAAGCGTTTGTCAGCACCAGCATTCATCAGTACCTCACTACACATCTTCTTTCACCATGATTCAATCTGCCTTTCAATCTAGGAAAACCTGATAAGAACTGGCGCTGAGCAGGTCCAAAGTTACAGTTAAATCATTCATTAAAACTGCACAGCCCCCTGTTTAAAACGGCTGTATTGTCCTCATGTTAAATTAATACAGTATCTAATAGTGTTCATGCATTAATATATGAATCAGCCAACTTGTAAGGCATTATATGTATCAGACAACATTGTCACTTCTCTGTATAGCTTGCTTTTCCTTTTGTTACATTTTTTTTCATTTTGCTTTTGTTTATTTAAACGCTTGTGTATCCAACACAATTGGTTGAATTCCCACCGCTGCGTTCTCATTTTAGATTACGTGCCCCGATGAAAGAATGTTAAATTTTAAACAAATAGTACATGGATTATTTGCTTCATTTAACTACGATTTTATTTTCGACACATACACATGAATTATCACCGTGTTCACATGTGTTTGTTATGATAATTGAAAGTAATGACTACCTACCTTCATCCTACCTGATTATAGGAAAAAAGTGATTATCACGAATGAATTATTTCAACTAACGAAAACAAGACAAAATATATTTTTTTACACTTCTGCGATGACGACGAAAGTCTTGTACCTCTCTTATAACAGCAACGGAACCTGTCAGAAATTAGATTTTCATGTCAAAAACAATATTTTGATACTCTGCAATAGCATGCATATTTACTCGATAAATTGTACTCTTTTGCAAATATCAAAAATATAATATTTTGGTGAAATATTTACTAATGCTTCAACTAATGTTACAACTACTAATACTACTACTACTACAACTACTACTACCACTACTACCACAGCTACTTATACAACTACTATTATTACTACTACAACTATTACTACTACTACTACTACTACAACTATTACTACTACTACTACTACTACTACTACTACTACTACTACTACTACTACAACTGCTACAATTACTACCTCCATCATCACTGCCACTACTACTACTACTACTACCACCACCAACATCACAACCACCACCACTATTACTACACAACTACTACTACTACAACTACTACAATTACTAACTCCATCATCACTGCCACTACTACTACGTCTACTACTACTACTACTACCACCACCACCACCACAACCACCACCACTACTACTACAACACTACTAATACACTACTACTACTACAATTAGTACCTCCATCATCACTGCCACTACTACTACGTCTACTACTACTACTACTACTACCACCACCACCACATCCACCACCACTTCTACTACACCACTACTACTACAACAACTACTACTATTACTACTACTACTATTATTATAACAACCATCACTATTACTTTAACTGCTATTACCACGACCACTACTACTACTATTATTACTACTACAACTACTACCACCAACACTACTTACTACTTCTATTACTACTACCACAACTACTACTACTAATACTACTACCACCATAACTACTTATGCAACTGCTACATCCATCACCACTACTACTACTTCAACTACTACTATTACTACTACTACTACCACTACCACCACTACTACTACTTCTATTACTACAACCACAACTACTATTACTTCTACTACTACTACTACTACTTCTACTACTATTACTAACACCATCTTCACTGCCATTTTTATCACCACTATTACTACTTCTATTACTACTAACATAACTATTACCTCAACTACTACTACTACTACTACTAAAACAACTACAACCACTATTACTACTGCTACTTCCATCACTACTACTACTTCTACTATTACACTACTACGACTACAGCTACTTTTACAACTACTATTGTAACCAATACTGATAATGCTTCAACTAATGTTACTACTACTACTACTACCACTACTACAACTACTACTATCACTACTACCACAGCTACTTATACAACTACTATTATTACTACTACAACTATTACCACTACTACATGTACTACTACTACAACTATTACTATTACTACTAATACTACTACTACCACCACTACTACTACAACTGCTACAATTACTACCTCCATCATCACTGCCACTACTACTACAACTACCACCACCATCAACACCACAACCACCACCACTATTACTACACTACTACTACTACTGCAACTACTACAATTACTACGTCCATCATCACTGCCACTACTACTACGTCTACTACTACTACTACCACAACCACCACCACCACAACCTACACCACTACTACTACACCACTACTACTACACTACTACTACTACTACAACCACTACAATTACTACCTTCATCATCACTGCCACTACTACTACGTCTACTTATACTACTACTACTACTACCACCTCCACAACCACCACCACTACTACTACACCACTACTATTACAACAACTTCTACTATAACTACCACTACTATTATTATAACAACCATCATCACTACTACTATAACTGCTATTACCACGACCACTACTACTACTATTATTACTACTACAACTACTACCACCAACACTACTACTACTTCTATTACTACTACCACAACTACTACTACTAATACTACTACCACCATTACTACTAATGCAACTGCTACATCCATCACCACTACTTCTACATAAGTTTCGTTATACTACACAAAAGTAGTATTTAAAGACGATTGCTACAGTTTCATCATTTTTTTCTAACCAATAGATGTTGTTGAAACTTTCAGGGTTGTTAGATAATTACAAATGTTATACAAAAATGAAATAAAAACAGTATGTCACTATGCTTCTTTTTATTATTTTGACCCTTTAAGATGTACACTTCCTATGCTCGGAGAAGAAAATACCATGAAATATGAGAAATCCCAAAAAAATGAAAATAATACATAGTCATAACATGAATTCTACACTAAATACATGTGAATACAAATAGTTTCCAGAAATAAACAACAAATTACATACAAATAGTTTCTTCTTGGAAAAAAATATCATGTTGAGCAATTTTTTTTTCTCAAATTATCTCCCCTTTTTTTAAATTGAAAAAAAATAAATTCTCACCAATAGAATTTGGTTAAAATTGCATGAATTATTGATCAACATTGTTCTATAATATAACATCTTAAAAACAATAGCTCACCATGCTTATTTTTGAAAAAAATGAAATTGACCTTCTACATGGCAAAGCAATTATTTTCAGTTTTCTTAATTTTCATGTTTTGCCAATCAATAAATTATTACTTCTTTTGCTCTTATTATAAAAAAATTAATTTCAGGTTTGTGATTTAATATGTAACTTGCAATAAAAATTTGTCCAAATTATCCGAAAGAACATCAAACGGTGCAACCGGTGCGCACGTAAAATCATAACGTTGTGAAAAACGGAAACTACCGCAATCGCCTTTAAATTGAGCAGTTTGCTGTTTTCACATGTTGAATCTTAGATGAGTGTTTGTTATAAATATGGTACACAAAAATGAAAAGAAAGTGTCATTCTATGCATCAATACACCTTAGAGAAGATTCATGTGATCATTTTATTTAAAGATATTAGCTAAAAATTCCTTTCGAACCTTCAAAACTGGTCAGTGCTTTTTACGCATCAGATGGGCGAAGTAACATATCGAACTTATCCACAAGTAGTGATATATCAACTTACCTATATAACTGGATTATTGGGTAGACTTACCAAATCGATATCGGAACAACATTCTATTGTTGCATGATCAAAATGATAACGCTAAACTAGTGGTGTGATTTTCTTCAAACAAAATTAATTATACTGTTATTGCTTAATCGAAATATCTTTTAAATGTGACATTTCTTTAAAAATGTTCATACATGTAGCGCGAAATGAATCATATTTTTGGCACGTAATCGCTCAAAGTTGAATGTTAATTATAACGAGAAAGTTTTGAATTTTAACCGGTTAATATATAATTGAAAAAAAAACAGGGTTATCTGAAATATGCAACCATCTAGTGGTGTTTGTAATGATCCAAAAGGTAATATGTAGAGTTTTGCATCAATTTTTGATTAGGATATAAGGTATTTAAATGGGGTTGGTAGGGTTGGGGCAGTTGGGGTGTGGACACCAACATTTTTTTAAAATTCCTATGATTTTTAACAATTTTCATTGAGAACTATTATATGAACAAATGTGTTAAGGCTTGTTTTGAAACATGTTAGAAAATGAAAATTCAAATGTAATGGTAAAGTGTGTGGTTATGATACAATAATAAAACACTTGAAAGTGAGAATGATATTGTCTTTCCTCAAATTCAGAGCATCGCCTTTTGCCTCAGTGGTATTCCGTTAAACGGTGTCTTGTGTTGTCAATACCAACGACAAGTGATATTCATATGATGTAACCACTGGACAGTATGAACTCACAGCATGTTAATGTAGTTTTATTTGTTGTTAAATCAGTACGTTTAAAACCACGTGACAGTAAAAATGAATGTTATCCGCTTATATGGCTTCATGTAATAATATGGACATCTTTTTTGCATTGAAATCCCGAATATATATGTAACTGTGTGAAAGCTATTGTTGGAATGTGACAGCTCACTGGCCGATCGGGATTCAGCGTACATGTACGTGTTTGTTGCTACGTATATTGTAAATATAATATAACATAGTGACCTGGTCGATTTATTGATTGTCATTTTGATAACAGGTCCTGGACTAAAATATGTTATTATTGTCGACTTCTTCAATTAGTTCCTATGAGTTATACCGACGATCTTGTTATATTCCTATATAGCGCGAGGGTTAGATCAACGGATTGTCGATGAGGCGATCCGAGTTCGAATCCGGTGATAAGAATTACGTTGGTTTTGTTCATTGGCCTAGCAACTATTTCATATCTACATTAGATTACATACGTAACATTTAATGTAGGCACTGTTTCATAATCAAGGATGGCGGGTTTTCCCAGTATATACGTCTGAATCGGAACTATTGCGATGAGTTCCGTCAACGATGCAGCTTATATGCATATAAGCATTACTCATATGTAAATATATAGATTAAATGATTTAATGACGTGCAAGATGGGTACAGGCTGATATGAATCCATGGGAGGCGGTGAAAGTTCACGAAAAAGATCGTCATTCATAAACATGTTGTTGGTTTCTTTATTACAAACACCGTTAGTAACTGGTTATGCAACTTTCATATTAAACACAACTCAGTCAATTCGATATGTATATGTTTTCCATATTAAGTATACACGTTGTGTAATAAATTCAATTGTCTCCATTTGTTCTACTATTCTTACTGGTTTTTGTTCATGGCATGCAAAAATGCAATCAGTATAGGCTAACATTATTGAAACTATAGTAAGGTATATATGCAGATGTTTGTATTGCAGAGAAACTTACTATAAAGGATAAGCATACGGGTCATATTTCAAAATGTCTAACAAGTTACAAAAATATATATTTTAACCAAAAATGTTTTATTTAGAATATAACAACTATTTAAGAAATGCTATTTTATTGAGTATTGTTTTTAGTTACTGCAGATTAACTCACAATGTATTTGAGAATAGCAGGATGTATTTGTGAATAAGAAAGAATCATTCAATGGTCAACCCTGTCTATTTACCAATAGTAGGATGGACTCCCAACCCAGCAGTGGCCATCCACAAACAGCAAGGTGTGAACTGTTTTTGAATAACCAGAAACAGCAGTTACATACATTCTGTATAATGTGTATATGTTTTTTTATACTAAAATAAGATAAAGCAGCTCTATCGTAGTATTGTAAATAAGGAATCATATTAACTATATACATTCTATTACATGTTATATCAACTTTTACACTGTTTAACATATACATTTACTATTATAACTATCGTTCTGTTTTGTTTTTATAACACCTTTACTAGGCTACATTTTTACCTGGATGGTATGATGGGCGAATGGTATGAGGTGCCAAATCGTGATTACTAACTGCTGAGATCAGAGATTCAACCTCAGCTGAGTCCACATGCAAAATACGTTATATTAGTAAAATTGCCAGTTACAAGCAGAAAGGCAGTGGTTCTTCTCGGATTATTTCTTGGCTAATTTTCCACCAGTAATACTGCAAGTCGTACATGTATATATCCTAAATTGTGTAGAAAATGGCGTTAAACTGCATTTAGTTAATCACATATTAGGATTTGTCGTATAAAAGACAAAATCGGGTTATTGAAGGGGGTTCACTGGTGGTGTTTATTATGACAAAGTGATTCAAACGGTGACTCCGCATAGCCGTCTTTTTAGCAAAAACGGTATCCATTCGATATGTGTTTTTAACGGCTCTTGAACTATGAAAAAAATGTATTACTTTTGTTTATATATATATATATATATATATATATATATCTGTCGCTAAAAATTCAAAATTATGATACTTTAATTGTTATAATATTGTTATATATGTGAACCAACACTGTAATTTGTCTGATGATATTGGTTTTAGAGGGATTTAATACGGACTGAAACAACCACTCAGACAGAAGGAACGCTACTAAATATATATATTAATGCAGCTTGTTTTGTCGATATTTCTTTCGAACATGTTGTTTTTTTGTGTTTTTTTTTTTTTATATATTTCACTGTCTGTTCATCAATTTGTTTAGGTTGGTTTTAGGTAAGGTTTTAAGCACCGTCGTGATCAGTTCCGAGTAACAGTGGTAATTTCACGAGCGGTTTGTATGGTATTACAGTATCCGTTATATAATGTGTTCTGGAATTACTGAAAATTATTATGATTAGTACTGTAGGTTTATCTTTAACCGTATAAGTATTCAATTTCACCTATTTAAATTGTTGGAGTGAATATAAGTCAATGACCATTGACACGACGGATAAGAAATTTATTGCAATCAAGGGAAGTAATTGTTGGTAGTATGTTATCAGATTTTGATAGTAGTTGTCTCCCTTGGGTAAAAAAACATAAAATTAAAATAAATAAATAAATAAATTAAAATAAAACAGTTATTTATACACTTCCCCCTCGATGGCTTCCTGTATTAAACAAGGTGGTACCGTGTGATAAGGTATCACGTCCGGAGCAGCAGCTCACATGCTTTGTTGGGATTCGAATTTAAAGCGTTTCGCATAATAATCAAGTGCGTTAACTCTTTACATTGTTTAAATAATAATAATATGTAAACAAAGAATTGTTATGAATATGTAGTCAATTGGAGATTAGATGTGTAGTAATTTTTGCAAGATTTATAACTACAAGCATGCCAAAGCGACGATCCATGAGTCAGTATGGCACCCGCAGCAAGAAGAGGTCGGATAAAGATCCTACAGCGGCAGCGGTGGAAGATGATGATTTGGTGGAGCTTCCAGCAGTTTCACCAGAGCTGGTACAGGAGGTCGTTATGCAGGTGATACCCCAGTAAGTGGAGGCCATCAAAGCTCGGAGTGAACGAGCACCATTGCAAGATCATCTGGCACCGCTACCCAGGAATGACTCTGGTAATATGTTAAGCTATGATGACGCTTTTGGTGTTAATGTAGGTGCCACCACAAAATTAAAAATTATGAATGGGGAGTTTGTTGAGTTGGGACTGCTCATCAGCAATGCTTCACATCCAGGGGATTCCAGTTACAGCGTCTCTGTGGTTGCGGGGCAACTGGTGTTGCAGCCAAGGGTTCCAACTACAAAGATCATTGTCAAAAGGCAGTAATCTGATGCATTTTTAGTTTTTATTAGTATGTATACAATAATCCACCTAGAATGTGTTTAGGGCTTACTGAAATACATTAGTACAGTCCTCCTTGGTGCGCAGCGATATGGTGACATAGGGTGAAAGCTTTATGATGAGCAATTTAGAGCAAATAAAGCTCGGGAACCAAATAAAAGTAAGAGTATTGTAGACCAGAAACTATGGTTTCTATATATGTTCCATACGTCAACATCCAGTGACGGTTCCAAATCTGCTCGTAAATAGTATGACTTCAATAATGGTCGGTGTAGCAAACAGCCGTGCATTTACAAACACATTTGCACGTGCTGTTCTTGAAATCATCCTTATTGGCGTTGCAATGTAAACGGTTCAGCTAAGGTTTTAATGGTTCTTATTTTAGGAATGGTGCCGGCGGTCAGCGAGTGCCCACTTCACATCTACAAAAAGGTTCCCCGTTCGAGCAAGTTCCAGCGCCAATGCACCAGATCGAGGTTTTCCAAGGGGTTTCCCGGAATACGTTGGTCCTCGGTCAAACAACGATCAAATTTGATTCTTTATGTCGTGTTTTAAGCTACTATCCTAAACTAGAATCACAATAAGGATTAAATAATGGTTTTAAAAACGGGTTTCCTTTGAATTTTTCAGGTCCAAGAATCTTTACTGGTTGTAAAAATTTGTTTTCTGTAAAAAATAATGAAAAAAAGCGTTGAATTTGGAACTTAAGGAAGTAGCTTAAGGTCGAATGGCAGGCGCATTCGAAAGCATACCTTTACAAATATAAGGCTGTTTCCCATAGGCATTGTGTCAAAAAAGGATAAAATCTTTATATTAATACATCACTTGTCATATTCTCAAGGAGAAAGTGTGGAAGATTTTATTGGTGATATGAGTGCATTATACATATTTTGATAAAGCAGTTGAAATGGTTATCAAGTCTGCATTTAGAGTGCTACCTGTTATTCCATGGACTTTGAGCTTTTAGGGTTCAGTGTAGGAATAAATATTTTTATGATGAATGTTTTCCCATGGGCTGTTCTATAACAAGAGCCAAATGGGGACAAGTTCTTCATTATTTGGACGACTTTTTGTTCGGTGGTCGAAGGAATTCTGGCGAATGTGGAGCCATAATGGATTCCTTTGTAGACCTTTGCTCAGAGTTAGGTGTACCTCTTGCACATGATATGACAGTGGGTCCTACCCACATTCTGCTATTTTTAAGTCTGGAAATTGATTCAATTGAAATGAAGATCAGAATCCCTATTGAAAAGTTAGGGAGGACATTAAAACTTGGTTGATTTTTCTAGATTATTTTAATGGTATATGCTACTTTCCAGAGTAATTCCGACTTACACCTCTTTACAGATGCATCTGGTTATGCTGGTCTAGGATGCGCCGCATATTTTTGAACCCTTTTGGATTTTCTTTGCATGGCCTGATGCCTGGCAGTCAACCGATATATTAAGGGACATTACTTTCTTAGAGTTGGTGCCAATTGTATTGGCTTTTCAGCTTGGGGAAATTTCTTTCGGGGCAAAAAGATTGTTCTGATTTCCGATGACCTTGCTCTTGTTTCTATCCTGAACAGAAAGTCGTCCAAATCAAAGAGAGTAATGTTTATTACGACCATACGTTTTGACGTTTTGCAAACACTGCTTTGTAATGTACAGTGTAAAAGCATTCACATTGAAGGTAAACTTAAAAGTACTGCAGATGCTCTTTTACGTAGGCAATGAGTTCGTCTTTCGCAACTGGAACCTAGGGCGGAGCGACACCTTTTTTCTGTTCCATGTCTTTCAAACAGATGATAACACGTCTCGATTTGAAGTGCTGTTAGATTCATCTTTAGCGGTCAATACTAGAGAAGCTTATAACACCAGAGCATTTCAATTGGTTAATTATAAAAATGAGGTTAATTTGGCCTCCAAAAATACAGCAAGTATCAGTCTTTATAGCCCACTTGTCATTAAAAGGAAATTCCCCAACAACCGTTAAATCATATCTGGCAGGTTATTGTTTCAGATGCAAAATGAATCATGTTGATGACATTACTTAGAATTACGTTATAAAAAAAAATGGTTTCCGGTATGGAGCGCCTTCATAAGAGGGTTGACTGTAGATTACCAATTGCCCCTGATCTGATTGAAGTATTACCAGTAATTTGCAGTTCTGCATACGAGTCCACATTGTTCTCAACAGCGTTTTCGTTAGCATATTTTGGATTGTTAAGGGTTGGGGAGCTTGTTGCCGATTATAAAAGTTTTTCTAGCCATGCTTTTTCTGTATCAATTAGGCAAGGGTACTGTGATTTCCCTGTAAGCATTCAATTCTGCCTTATGTCCAGTCAGCCGTCCAAAAAAATAATTAAAACTCCGGTCTAATAAACCTGGAAAATTGCTAATTCATTTTGGTGGCAGGCTAGTAACTAGATAAGTTTTGTTCAATTTTAAATAAGGCTAACACAGCATTAGAAATTGATCCAAGTAAATATAAGTCGCATTCCTTCCGCATTGGGGCATCCACTATTGTCTCAGCTAGGGGTTTGTCTGACAACGACATAAAATAAATTGGTAGATGGGAGTCGAAAGCTTTTAAAATTATATAAGGGCCCCAACTGAACAGTTAAATGTTCAGTTATATCAATAATCTGACCTGCCAGTTCGGTGTATAAATCATTTTTATTTAGATGATTGTGACTAATTGTTAAATGACGGTCGTGTGAATGTCTGTTCCGAAGCTTCATATAGTTAAGATAAGACAGTATATCGCGGTCTCAGCAGCATATAGTGATCGGTGTATAAAACAATTTTATTGAGATGATTGTTACTAAATGTTGAATAGCTCTCTTTGTGAATGTCTGTTCCCAGGATTCATAGAATCAAGTTAGTTTTTACAATTCAATATATCTGATGTGTTTTCTAGATAAATATTTCGTGACTGCACAATTGTAATCCATATTTGCCAAACTTTCTATTTTTATCTTGAGGCCATGGCTATTTATACCAATACATATAAACTATAACTATGCATTTACTTATGCCATTTTTATAACCCATCTTCAATAATTGTTTGCACATGCGTCACAAAACATTCTGTGTCTGCTTTAATATTCCAAATGCATAGTTTTGGATCGTGGAAGTTAAATAAAAAACATAAAAAAATGAATGTTGTGTGCATCCATCTTATATCAAATCAAACAATTTATAAATTGGGCGGTTATGTAGTAAATGAAATGTTGTCCGCTCACGACATTGGTTGCGGGTTCAATATCAAGCAATACCTGATACTACTGAAATAACAAAACTTAATACTGGTTTTACCCAGGAAGCGGATTAAAAAACCGTTGAATATTTAAGCTTTCTCTGCAAGCAACTGAATTTAATAATATGATAATCAATATAAACTGTTATAAACTGTTTGCATGATATACAGGAACAAGAATACCACCGCGTAGAAATTATTATACGGATATTTTTTTAATATTAATTACGATGTGTCTTGTGCAGCAATTGTTTTACATTACATGTTACATAATTGATTTTGTCCAGTCTATTTCAATTGATGAACTCTCTTTTATTTAGATTTGACATATATAACGTAAATGAGTCCCGAAGTGTTCTCGGTTCGTTGCTTATTGCATGAAAGTTTCATATCTCAGTGAAACAACAAATTACGTTTATATTTATAATACGAATGTACACAGTCTGTACCAAAATAAACAATGTATCCATTATCAAGCAGCTTAAACAGCAAACGAATTATTTGATTGTTGTATCTGCATGTCGATTGATGTTACAGCATGTTGTGTACCCCCCCCCCCCCCCCCCCCCCGCTGTCAAAGTAAAACTAAATTGCTACGGTAGAAACGAGAACAAGATCCATAATACTAGCTCGGTTACATTTTTATCTATTATAACTAAACATTACGGTTAACGGGCATGCTTTCATAGGGTGTAAATCAACACAATTCTATATACAGGTTACTGTTTTATGTCAGCTTAAAAATGAACTTGATATTAGATATTATTTGTACTTCACCACCAAACTAGTGTTGTTGTGCACGCCAATAGTTTATACAAGCGCACGTTTCCTGAATGTCAATTTATAAACAGGGATGTAGTATGGTAAAACTGTCTTAGTTCTTAGTTATAAGTCCAGTCCGTAAAACGAACCCAGCTCTCTCGATAGGTTCCGTTTAATAACAACACATTCGAGCACGTTGTCGTAGTTTAATGGAAAGTTTGAATGATGTCATAGTTTAGCAATCGTTCAAC
Source organism: Panopea generosa (assembly GCA_029582155.1). NCBI lineage: Eukaryota > Metazoa > Mollusca > Bivalvia > Adapedonta > Hiatellidae > Panopea > Panopea generosa. The sequence goes on along the minus strand of CM055896.1, from coordinate 31,063,763 downwards.
TGCTCTGAATTGTGGGACATGCATTTAATTCTCTGCTATCCTCAATGGGGGTTTATAGACCTGACTCGGGAGATACAATGTATCAGTTGAAAAGATGAAAGAGAAAGATGACGTCATCCATGTGCCATTTGTCACATGGAATAAAATAACACCCATTGCATAATTGGCAATAAACCCTAATCGAATTTAGTCCGTAGTCCGCTGTCGGCATCAGGCAGAGCAGGTGTCAGGGACACAATTATTCCGCCAATACGTCGACAAGCTGTTGCACTCCAATCGGAACCCCACACCGTGTTCAACCAGTGGATCGCAGCGGAGACGGAGTGCCTGACTGACGAGATGTTCGGGCGGTTCCAGACGGGTGTTTTCGAGGCCGTAATGAGGTAAAGCGACATAGCAGCCCCAGCGGCCCCAGGTTTTTACAGTGCCAACCGTCATTCTGCAGCGTACAAGCACTCCGAGCACTCGTCCTACCTCGGTTCCGCGGTCCGACACTGTGAACTGGCAGCTGCCCACCCAGGCAACCACTCAGATTGTCACCCAGAATTGACCCCAGGAGCCGGCTAATCAGCGGACCCAAGTTTGGTACCGGTACTCCAACAAACACTGAGTTGCGTACTTCTGACACTGAAGCCCAGTTAGATTGGAATAATCAGATCATGCATGGGCATGATCACTTGAACGAGTGATGGACTTTTTCCTCGTTTTCTAGTGTAATTTCGGTGATAGTTGTTTGTTTCAGACAATGAAAGGTATTGCATGTTTTGGGAATTATTTTGTTAACATTTGTCTAGCAGCTTAGTTCTGCACATTTGAGATAAAGACTTTACTTTTGCAATGAACTTTGTTTGTGAATACATGTATTGATATTATTTGAATTCAAATAATATTTTTTTCTATTTAAATATAAACCAGTCATTTATTACTTAGACCATTCACACACAATAAAGACAACTAATTATTACTTTTTCTCCTGGCTTACCATGAAATAACCTGTTTATTATACAAGTTCATTGCAAAATAGATCATACACATAGCATATAATATATGATACACATATCTAAAAATAAAACAAAATCCAACATTCGCACAACAGTTCTTAGGCCATGTTATCCTGCCATGGGACACTGCCAACGTTGTTGTAGTAGCACGGCTTTAACCTCCCTGGTAGCACATTCCGTCCTGTATGTCCTGAATGTCGTGAAGCACTGCCTCGTTCCTCCAAGCGCCAATGATGATCTGGTGACCATTTTCCTCACGGTCAACGTCCCGGTTCTTCAGTCCAGGGTACCGAACCTGCATCATGTTATGCAGGCAGAGGCACGCACATGAGGTATTCTTGACAATATCAAGTTCCTGTTGTATGATCGTAAGGAGGCACCTTCAGCCGTAGGCCAGTATTCGGAAAGCGTTCTCCACTATCCTGCGGCCACGGGAGAATTGGTTGTTGAAGAAACCCTTTTCCGCGGTCATGTTTCTATGTTCAAAAGGCTTCATCATCGAGGCCTGCAGGAAAAACGTGTCATCCCAAATGAAGAAATACGGAATGCCACGGTCGTCGTTAAGTAGCGGTTCAGCTGGCGGGAGTCCGTTTTCACAAGTTTTAAGGGACGTTTTGAGAGCAGAAGTGTTGAATATATCACTGTCAAAAGAGGAGCCGTTACTGCCGATGTCCGCCAAACAGGAACATGTAATCCGAGTCAACCTGGCCGAGGAGTACAATGGAGGAGAACCACTTGTAGAACATGGTACCGGAGTAATTGGCGACCTTGATCGCAATATGTTTACCGTTCAGCGCTCCGTACGCATAGTGGAAGTTACATCGCTGCCCAAATTGAACGGCGACCTGCAAAACACAATACAGAAATATATTAAGTAAAAGCGACAACTCACAAAACACGTACACTTAAATATAATTCAGTTCAATTCTAGTACAAATACTATTACCGAATGTCATTCAACTGACGCAACATCTGTGAAACAGCCGGAAAGTCGAATACCTCGCCTTCGTATTTTGAGATTGTGGTTTGCTGCACCCGGAAGGAGTTAAACATGCTGTGGTAGCTGTTCCAAGTGGCGATCTACCGTAATGTGATAGCCAGCTCGGGCCCTGGTTTGAGAGGACGTCAATAGTTGGTGTCCCAATTCGACAATCGGGCGTAACCTGGAGAAGCCGTTCGTGGAACATGCTCGGTTCCATGCACATGTAGTTGGTGAAATCGCCATGTGACTCCCTCTGCAGTTGACTTGCGGTGTTTGAAATTATAGCTGAAATGTGTGCAACATGTCCATGCGTGAAATATATGCTATATCCTTCGTCGTGTCAGATATATTATTACAGTTTGTTGTGCATTAAATTGTACACATGTTCAATCAAATGACTCTTGTTTAGTGAGTTCACTTTTAAAGTTGAGAGGAAATATAAAAATATCAGAATTGGCTAAAACAGACTTTTCCCATTATATCATGCGTATATATACTCACTGAACCCGAATTGTCGAAATGATATATTATATAATATTTAAACATGCCAAAATGTATTTCCTAACTTGGGCTATGCGCCTTGGTTAGACTATAATAGATTTCCCGTTTAAAATTGCATATTTTGTGACGTATTGAACATGTCACGTGATGTTCTAGTTTATTATACGATATTCAACGTGAAAACAAATCATCACCGCACCTTTCACCGCCTCCATGTTTTAAAATAGACGTTACTCACTTAAATATAGAAGTTGCACAATTGAATATATAAGTCAAACACTTAGATATAGAACTCACATAGTTAAATATAGAAGTTACGCTTTAAATATAGAAGTCAAACACTTAGATATAGAACTCACATACTTAAATACAGAAGTTACTCAATAAATATAAAAATTACACATTTAACTATAGAAGTTTCACACTTAAGGTATCTCAGCGTTCTTATTGGATTTGTTTTACATTTTGCGTAATTTATCAAAAACCTGAACACTTTATCTATAAAGTCTCAGCTTTCGATTAAGCGTTATTTTATTTGATAAAGTAACGTTGTTTCTCGTTGACAGCGCCCCCCTGGGACGAATTTCGCTGTTTTTCTATAGTAAAATAGATAATATTAGTTAAAAAATGATTATAATAACATTTATTTATTGAATTACTTACTTTGTTTC